>JAUUDW010622484.1:317-11634 GCA_032361385.1 Panulirus guttatus
ATTCACATCCTTAAATTTACAACCATGGCAGTCACCAGCCCTTATCCAAACTAACCAAGCAACCAACTGTATTACAGAAAAGTCCTTTTTCTCTTGAAAATAGAATTAAAAGCTTGAAGTCAAACACGGTAAACCATCAGAACTGACCCCGAAGATAACATTAAGCAATTATTTTATGATCTAAATGTAACATTATTTAGTTCCACTTTCCCTTCGGTTAAACAAATCCGCACTGTTCACATCTGGGTACAGTCTTCCGGTAAGGCACAAGGCGTTAATCGCTGGCACCAAGTGTGGTACCTGATGCACCCATTACTTGATGAGGTTGACATAAAGGGCTGCATTAAGGATGCTTCTAACCTGCCTGCTGCTGCTGAGGACCACACCACGCCACTACCGACAACCTGGGCACCTGTTGCTGCTGGGGACCACACTACGCCACTACTAGCAACCTGGGCACCTGCTGCTGCTGTTGGGACCACAACATGCCACCACCAACAACCTGTGCACCTGCTGCTGGGGACCACACCACGCCACCACTGATAACCTAGTCATAGTCCAAACACTTTTTAGCTAGATCCTTTGGTGTTTAACAATCAACATCAATGTCTTTGACTTCTAATATATCTCCTTTAGTTTACAAGCACTGTATAGTTTGTACTTTTCTAAACCTTCCATTAAACAGGCCATAAATTTCCTTCACTGGGAGCATATTACACTTCCAAAGGCTTAACTAATTTCCTATCTACTTCTGTTTGTGTAACCTGGGCCAGGTCCATGTTCCTCTCCATCAATCACCATGCTTTGTGTCTGTTGAATAGGTGCCGAAATTGCTCCTTCTGATCCCCTTGCCCATTACTGTCAGCAGATAATGTATTCTATTTATTTCTTCTAGCTAAACAGCTGCTGATAGAGCTCCTTCTGCACCTCCCTGCCAACTATGGGCAGTGGATTCTGTATGTTTTTCCGTCCTTTCCTCTAGCTGAACAGCCTCTTGGACTTCTTGAAAAGCTCCAACAGACCTTATTTGCCTTTTAATGAATTCACCTTTCCTTCAATTATGTACTTCCAGAATCACCTCCACTAAATTTCTGTTCATACCCAGTGACTACATATCTCAGATCCCTAAGTTTCTCTCTCATCTCATGAAACCTGTTACGATCCTTGAAATGATTCCTCAGTCTCTTTCCCTCCACCTCTAGTTGTGTTACCTTCTGATCTTCTTTCTTACCAATTTTCTATAACATCCCCAAATAACTGTTCTATGGTGGTTCCTTTTTCATCTGTTCCTGACAGATCTTACTATTATTGAATTGTTTTGGCACATTCCTCTATTTGAGTCCATTCCAAACTTCTTTGAATCCAGCAATGCTTGAGGCCTTAAAATGGTCTCCTAAATTAATATTAGTGACATCAATGAAGAGTACTAGCAACAAAATTTTAGTCATTAGCAGAAATTATATCTTTAACACTGAGTGCAGCCTTTTGATTACATGAAAACTTTACTCCCTTTTGTAATTCAGTGGTGTGCTTTTAATGCAGTAACTTAAATACACTTGCTCTGTTCAAACCCCAATGTTAGCTACTCATTTCTTAAAAATAGGCTACTTAAAATGAAAAAAAGAAAAAAAGATATTCACAGAAGATGGCATAACTCCAGCACTTGATTTGAGCTTTGGAAGCTACCACTCCCAAAATCATTTTAAAACACTCAAACTGAATACAAACATATATCACTCAGGGACCTCTTCACATTCTATTAACAACCCCACCCCTTACTTGTGTATACATAATATGCTTCATAGGTTGTAGTCCCAACAAGATCTTGAAAAAAAAAGGGGATCACTGCCTGAAGCTTTTATCTGGAGAGTGGAATGGAGGTGTGTGGGAATATTACCTATTTTTTTCTGTGAAGGAAAAGAGTTTCACATTCAAGGGACTTCATCTTTTAAAATTTCTCTGCAATTAATCAGCTTCTTAAACCTCTGCATGTTGCCAACAATCAAAATTTCATCACTCACCTTCTTCCAATCTTTCACCACCCTGTACTGAAGCAATACCTCTTTCTTAGCCTCTTAATATACCTTCCAATAGTAAAGTCACTGCCTCTAACGAAGAAATGATTGCTGTCAGTATTATCAAATTCATTAAAAAACTTAAAGGTTGTGATCAGATCACATCTTACTCTTCTCTCTTCCATTGTGGGCAATGTTATAGTCTCTATCTTTCCTCAGCAGCTTCGATCCCTTATTCCTGGTCCTATCGTTGTTGCACTCCTCTAGACCCTTTCAATAAAATCCTTTTTCCTCTTAAGGTACAGCGAACACCAGACAGTTTGACACCAAAAACAGGCCAATGGGGGTATAATTCAGTGAATGGGAAATTGCCTAACTGGCCATAAACAAAGAGTTGTAATTAGTGGTCAAGCCTCAGAATGGTTAGACATAACAAGTGGAGCGCCACAAGGATCAGTCTTGGGACTGGTTCTCTTTCTCATAATGTATATATTAATGATACTGTTAATGGGCTGCATTGCACGATATCAAAATCTGCTGATCAAACAAAGCTGGGAAATAAATGTATAACTGAACATGAATGTCTACAACTTCAGACTACCATTGACAAACTAACGGACTGGGCTCATAAGAGGCAAATGAATTTTACTATTGATAAGAGCAAAGTTTTACATATCAGTAGTAAAAACAAACAAGGCATATTACAGAATAAAATCTCTTGAACTGTAGAAGGTAAATGAGGAAAAAAGATTTGGGCATAATAATCTCTGGTGATCTAAAACCAAATCAAAAGTGCACAAAAAAGAGAAGGTTAAGAGGTAATCCAAGTATACAAAATGATCAAAGGCTTTGATAATCTTGATGTATCAAGTTGCTTAAGAACCAATTCATCTGAATCTATTTATAGTAATGGATAAACTCGTGGTCAAACATTTCATCTCGAATGAGGAGAAGTAATATTTCTTCAACAAGACTGTTTAATATGTGGAATGATTTGCTAATGAGAGTAATTGAAACCAGTACTGTAGATATGTTTAAGAATTGATGATAAATACTTCACTTCAAGTCCACAGCTTGCATTATTTGCACTTCCATAGTCACAATGACAACTTGCAGGTTACTTTCCTTGAATTATCTGTATGCCCTGTAACTTTTCAAACAAATCTGTGAGTTTCTGATCTCTTTCACTATCACAAACAGCCTCGAAAGGACCTAAGGGTCTGTTGCTTTTGAATTCCTTTGTATTTGTATCTTGTATGAGGGTTTTCCTGATGAAGAACTCCGGTGACTGGTCTGGCAAAATGTCAAATCCCAAGTTTCTTTTACACATTGATTCCTGTAGCTTTTTTCCTACTAAACAGTTCTCATGGTAAGACCTTCTTTCACTGTACCATTTCTTCAGTATTCTGCATTTGTCCAGGTTGAACACCATCAACCACTTATCAGACCAACTTTGGTGTTTGTCTAAGTCCCCTTGTCAGCCCATTTTTTACTTCTCCCTTGACCTTGGCGTCATCTGAAAACACACTGAGGTATAAGTCCAGTTCCTATAGCAAGTCATTTACTTAGACCAAGAAAAGCAGTGGTCCTACAAATGAGCCATCTGGCACTTGTGACTCCCTACTTTGGTTGTGCTGTAACTCTCTTCTGCAAGAAGGCATCCATTTGCTCTCAGATTATCTTTTCCATTGTTTAAAGAACCACACTTATCAGGGAGATTTGTATGCAGTTCAGGTCAATTCTATATCTCCTTCCTTAAAGCACAATGTTTGCCTCTTCCATTCCCATCACAATACTATTTGCTCTAGGGCATCTTGTGCAAGTGTGCCTGTGTACGTATGTGTAATTACTATCTCTAGAGTCCACAGAATGAGTTCTACACTTGTGGGACCCCCATCTTTTGACCTTTCTCATCTATCTTACACAGTCTAAAACATTTGTATGCTGTCAGCATTCACAATTTTATGACTTTTAATTTTATTCATCCACTACTCTCATACCATTCAAGTATTTTCTTCATATATTTTCTACAAGTTCTTGTTTAACTTTATGTTATGGCCTTTGGTTTTTCTACCTTTACTTCTTTCAAAGAACTGTTCACTCCTGATATCAACAAACTGTCTACCTAACCCTTTTTCTGCACTGCATTCATAAGACACTTAAGGCAGCGGACTGCTTTGCACATCATATGACATCTTACAGGCCCCTAACATCATCTGAAATCCCAGCTGTTATTTATTTCCAATAATTATCCATAGATGTAAAAAGCAGCCAACTGCCACAGCTGGAAAAATAGCACACATCTCAGTCAACCATAAATCATCACGGGAAGTGTATGTATGTCAACACAAGGTTACGCCATGCACACCCACTGTTACACAATACATATAATAAGGTGAGACACTGATTTAGAGGAAAGCTTGTACAAATTACAATTATCTTTTGAAGTATAATAGCAAAACAATCAAGTTTGTATAAAGCAAAGTTAAAACTAAAAGAAAATTAGAATACTGTACTTCTACACATCTACTGACATTGGAAAAAAATAATGCAACTACAATGGATTAACATACTAGAAGTATTATTTAGCCTAAAGCTTTACACTGGCCTTCAGGGACTCCCATTATAGTCATACTAATTGAATAACTGTGACCTCAGTCACATGCCATTAATTTAAAGCCATGAAGTTATAGACAATCACAAAGGAATTATGTTCATCCACAAATAGTGATGTCATGCACAAGCATCTGCTCTGTCTTACTCCGATAAAACATCAACAAAGTATTGAAAATTTAGTTTTAGAATAAAAAACAATCACAGTAGTTCTTTCTTTCTTTCATACTTGTTTGCCATCTCCTATGTTAGTGAGGTAGTGACAGGAACAAAGAAAAGGCAAAATTTGTCCACATCCATTCGCTAAGTGTCTTGTGTGATGCACTAAAACCACAGACCTTTCTGTGGTTTCCCTTAGCTGCTTCATGTACTCTGGTTCAGTTCATTGCTTGCATTTTTGGGATACAATTATTTGTTCATTTACTCATGTATATAAACTTCTGCTAATGTGAATAATACATAAATAATATGTATGAGTAGCATATTAAATGAATATATAGTGAGATTACACTGGGAAAGATACCACAAAGTATGACTACTTTAGTTTGTCGTTGTCCTGTAGTGCGTTACAAATGCATCCACTCTCTCTCATCCCAAATATAAAACAGAAATAATGACAATCTAGTTAGTTTAGAATAATGAAACAATTAATACAGTATCAGTGCTTATCTTTTCGTAAGAAAATAATTTGTACTCCACTAGTACATCTATTCATGAAAATAAAGTTCTGTCCGTGGAAACACATAAACACAATGCAAATAATATGTGTGTGTGTAGCATACTTAGTGAATATGGTGTGATACCGCACTTGGAAAAAAAACCATACGGTATGTAAGGTGTACACATTGTGAAATTAAATTTGGAAAAAGACCATAATCATCATGCACTTTGCAGAGATATATAGCATCAATGCCACCTATCTGACTCCTCCCGTTGCACTCAACATCCTACCAGACATCACAGAGGAGAATATACTACTTTTGGGGGAATTTTCTTGGCTTATTGATAATATACAGTACACTATACTCTGTGATGATGTTTTTCCACATGGGAAAGGGATCATTTCTCAGACATTGTGCAGTTAAAGGGTAAATATTTATGATAAAGTCACCTTTTATCCTTTCTTACATGGAAAGTAAATTCATTTCCTTTAAATTCTCTCTGTAACTCAGTACTGTAACGGGCAATATCTGTACTGCTCTCCTCTGGATCTTCCCTACTAGTTCTTTGTGCTTATTTGTGGTAATCAACCTTGAGAGGCATGTCTTAGTTTTGGCTAAGGGTATGACATGGACATTTTACTGAATTTCTCCTTATCCATGTACTTGAATGTGGTTCTGATACTTGACAGAAGACAGTTTGTTTCTTTACAGTTTTCTTAAGGTGGGGCTGTAGTGAAAGCTTAGTTATTATACTGACTCCAGGTAGGTAGTAGTAGTTGTTAGGCAGCCAACAACCAGGGAAGTATACTATCAGTACTACCCACATGAATATCAAGAGGGTTAGTGATGGATGCATAATAAGCCAGCACTTCAGTGGTTGTCAAGATGCACTCCTCTGACCCAGTTAGCTCTCTTTTCTTTCTGCCTCACCCACATGTGGACTACTGGCATTCTGTCCACAAAAACACTATCTCTCCTTGTCATACATAACACTTGACTATACTTAACTCACACAGCTCATTCTTTATAACTCTAGATTTTCATGCATTGAGCACTATGCACTAGCCCTGCCTTTTGACAATATGGTAGGAGCAGTAGATAGAAGTAGTAAGCAGGAACAATTAGGTAGGAGCATCAGGTAGAAACATTAGGTAGACATAGTAGGTAGGAGCATTTGGTAGAGGTAGTCAGTAGGAACATTAGATAGGAGTCACTGTAAACACTGTGCTAGAGTTGCCCTCTGCCAGTGGCCTGTTGGGGGTGAGGCACTAAATGCTAAGAAGCCGAACTGGAATTCACTAGTTATGGAGACTTCATTGCTGTGGCCATCCCCTTAAGGGAGTTACAGTTGGAACAGGCTTTATATATATATATAGAAATAGATGTTGACTTCAAAGTCCCTATCACACAGGCAACTTATTCCTTAGAAGATCATATTCATATTAAGGACTTCTTTCACCATGTCTCACATTCATTACTTTGCATTTATTCAAGTTGAATTTCATCAACCATGTATCAGACCTACTTTGAAGTCAGACTAGGTCCCCTTGTAAATTATGCAATCCTGGTCACTTTTCACTTCCCTCATAATATTTGCAACATCTGCAAATAGATTCAGGTGAGAGTTCATACCTTCAGGCAAGTTATTCACTTAATAACAGTCCTAAAACAGAACCATGAGGCACTCAACTCATAAAGTCCATCCATCTGGAAAAAGCTCCTCTTACACATGCCCTTTGTTCCTTACCATGAAGATAAAATATCATCGGAGGAGTATCCCCCTTATTCCTGCATGGAAGTCCAGCTTCTTAATCAGTCTCCCACGTGGGACAGAGTCAAACGCTTTCTGGCAGCTAAGATACAGACAATCTGTCCTGCCTTTACTTTTGTCAGAAACAAAGACAACTGTCTCATCAAAATCTGAGAGGTTCGTTACACTTGACCTTTCACAAAAACTGCGTTCTTCTCTGAAGAAAGTCATCCAATTGTTATCTGTTTGTTGTTTACAGCACCTTACAGACCACACTTTTCAGGCAGACTGGTCTGTAGCTCAGCACCAGGACTGAAGTTCAGCACCACTTCCCAGTCTCCTTTCTTGTACATGGGTATGCCAATTGTCATTTTCCACTCCCTTGACACTTTGGCTTTTTCAAGCATCTTGAACAGTATTTCAAGAAGTCTGCCTAGTGTACCTGCACATATCTTTTGCATATATGGTGAAATTCCATTAGGACCATGAGCCTTGTATGGGTCAAGACCCTTTGTACTCTGTTGATGTCCTTTCTAGATATCTCAATGTCTTCTAAAACCTCCTCCCCATCCCATCTCACTAGAACTGGAGATATAGTGTCTTCCACTGAGAAAACAATTTTGTACTTTTTATTCAGTTCCTCACATATCCAAGTTTCTTTGTTCCTCCTTTCTTAGTCTACTATACAATTTCCTTGCTCTCTTATAGCTTGCAAATGCTGGCTGTTTGGAGTGTCCCTATATCTTTTCCACAGCACATCTCAAAGGTCTCTAGCTTTCTGACATCTTTTATTAAACCCTCTCCTCTGTAATGAAGCTAGAAGTACCCATGTTCCTCCTCCTTCATTGTAAATTTCACAAAACCTCTCCTCACAGTAGCTTGGTGAACCCCATCTCCTAATCTATGTTACCAGAGAAACTGTTGAGGTCTGAGTAGTTTCCACAATTATATCCTCTTTTTCAGTCTTATCTCACATTGGTTCTTTTAACTTCCTTATTTCTCATAAAGTCAAACTTCAGCACTACATGATAACTTTTTCCATATGATATTCTCAAACAGTCAGACTTGAGCACTACATGATAACTTTTCCAAATGATGTATCACATATAATAATTTCAATATCCATGCTAGTGTATGTACAGATAAGGTCAAGCAATGATGGTGAATCAGTTCCTCTCAACCTAACGTGTTTACTGACATGTTGGTAGGCGAAATTTTCCTATTTACACTTCATTAAAATCTTGTGTGCATTGTTACCTATTTTCACCTATTTGCACTGTACTGGTGGGTAGTTTTACACTTGTGGGTCCCCATCTCTTGGTAATGCTCTAAAATTCAGCTCCTCTGAAAGGGGAATGCAGGGGGTACATCATACCTTGGCCCGGGAAATTCCTGGGTTTTCAGAAAATGTAGAAAATCAACAGAGCACTTCATCCACCCCCCCTTTCATCATCCATACCCTTTTTGGCTTTATGGCTCATGACATAAAACTGTAGTGGATAAAAACAAGATGACTAATGGAGAAGGGAAGGGAGGCCGAAAGAAGATTTGTACCACCTGATAAAATTCCTCTTAGAGGCCCTGCTCTCTATTATCATACAACTTCTTAAATTCATGTATGCTGTATGCTTTATCCTCTCTACAATCATCTTACTGCATCTAACCACCACTCTTATCCTATAAAATTACTTCCTCAAAGGTTTTTTAACAGATTTCTTGCTTAATTTAAAGCTATGTTCTCTGGTTGCTCTAACCCTACTTCTCTTGAAGAAATGTCCACAGTCCACATCATCCATGTGTCTTAAAATCTTAAAAGGTTATGATCAGGTTACCCCTCACTCATCTCTCTTCCAAGATGGGTAAATTTACAACCTTTTCCTGTAATCCATCTCTCTTAATTCTGGTACAATCTTTGTTGCTCTCCTTTGAACCTTCTCTATTAGTTCTTTGTGCTTCTTTACATGCAGTGACCTAACCTGAGAAACATATACTTATTTTGGCCTTATGTATGATCTGAAGAGCTTGATGAATAATTCTTCATCCATGAACTTGAATGCCATTCTTAATTTGCTAACAGGCAGCTGATTTCCTTAACTATGCACCTAACATGGGACTCTGCCGAGAGGTTAGGGACAATGTTGACCCACATTCCATATGTCTTTCTCACACACAGAGTCACGCAATTTGCTTCCTACTACATGATTATCATATTGAGATCTTCTTTCACTGGGACCCATCCTCATCAGTTTACATTTACTTAGATTAAACTTCATCAATCATGCATCAGACCAACTCTGAAGTCTGTCAACATAACCCCTGCCCTTGTAAGGTGATGTTACCCTCCATTCTTTTCACTTCCCTCACTCATCAGTTTACATTTACTTGGATTGAACTTCATCAATCATGTATCAAACCAACTCTGGAGTCTGTCAAGGTACCCCCTCCCCTTGTAAGGTGATGTTACCCTCCATTCTCTTCACTTCCCTCATGGCCTTAACATTATTTGCAAATATATTCAGGAAGGAGTCCATTCCTACAAGCAAGTCATTTTCATAGAACAAGATGAGTAATGGTTTCAGAACAGAGTCCTGTAGCACTCCACTGGTCAGCTCAACCCCTGTTGAGAAGGCGCCTCTGACATTCACCCTTTGTTCACTTCCACTTGGATAATCTTCTATCCAATGAAGGAGTTTCCACTTAAACCTAATTGGTGATCCAGCTTCTTAATCAATGTCCATGTGGTAGAGTATCACATGCTTTTGGCAGTCCAGATACAAACACTCCACCCTGCCCTCCTTATTGTCTAAGACAGAGCTCTCTCTCTTAGAGAAATCTTATAGGAGTTTTTTACTGGACCTCCTTTGCCTAAAACTATGTTGTCTCACTTACGTTATTTCTCCTCTAGAGAAAGTCATCAATTTGCTTTCTATTCATCTTTTCCAGAACCTTATAGACCACACTCATCAGTGGGACTGGTTTGTAGTTCAGTGCCTGTTCCTGGTGTCTTGTCTTACAGATGTTTGTGACATTTGCCCTCTTCCACCTACTTGGCATTTTGCCTCTCTCCATCGACATTTTCAACTCTAGTTCAAGAGATCTAGTGGTGAAATTTCATTCAAACCATGAGTTTTGTGTGGGTTCAAACCTTGTAGTATTTTGTTGATGTCTTTTCTCAATATTTCAAAGCTTTCTAGACCCTCCTCTCCATTGGTGAGGCTATACTTTTTTCCATTGCAAAGATGAAAAGACACTTTTGAACATGTTATACAGTTTCTCATATATCCTTTCCTCTGAATCCCTTAGTCTGATCAGCTATTCTATAACTGATAATCTATTCCCGGTGAATTCATGAAAAATTCTGGATTTTCTCCTGCCTTGTCCACAATAGTCTTTTCACGGTTTCTTTGTTCCTTATTTCTTATCTTACTATACTAGTTCCTTGCTTTCTTGTATCAAGCAAAATGTGGCCTGGCTGCTACAGCATATTTTGAAGCACTGTTGCTTTTTGACATCACTGATTAAACCAATCTTCCCTTTTCCTTAACATTCCCTCAATATTTAAATGAAGAGGTACTAATGTTCCTACTCCTTCATTGGACATTTCACAAAACCTTTCACCAAAGAGCCATGGTTCTTGGCTACTGAATTCCATTTCCCAATCTCTGCTAGCAATCAAATTCTTGAGGACTGTACAGTTTCTAAGATTATATCTCCTCTTGTCTCACCTCTGCTCTTTGATTCACTCAGTAACCATACAGTCAAACTTGAGGACTATATTATCACTTTTTCCAAATGGTGCATCTTATATAATATTCTCAATATCCATGCAAGTATGTATAAAAATAAGGTCCAGCAATAATGGTGTATCAGTCCCTCTCAACCAAGTTTGTGTAATTAACTATTTGTACAATATTAGGAAAAAGTTTCATGGAGAAAGTATCATGCATGGGACCCTATCTCTTGTACATTCTCCGTTATCAAACATCTTCTCATAATACTGTAAGATGTCTTTATTAACCATGTCTTCAGTCATTTCATTCCATTCAACTACCACTCTTATACTACTATAAAAGTACTTCTATACATTTATTTCAACAAGTTTCTTGCTTAATTTCATGCTGTACCCTCTAGTTGTCCTACCTCTACATCTTTTGAAGAACTATTCACTGTCTATGTGTATGTGTGTGAATATTCATAATCACTTAAGCATATGGAAGAGAAACATTTTCATGGAGATCTTATTTCCAACACTAAAATTTTAGGTCCTGTTGGTTCCC
>JAUUDW010622527.1:0-11631 GCA_032361385.1 Panulirus guttatus
ATATATGGCGTTAATGGGATGGCCTTGATTAGGGCTTCAGTTGCCCATGCTGTCTCAGCTAACATAAAAAAAAAAAAGATGGAATGAAGAAAATAATGCAGAGGTGTATGTGAGATTTAGTATGGCAGGGAATGCAGAGTGAATGCATTGTGCAGTAGTAAAGTGGGTGCAATGTAAT
The DNA here is from genome assembly GCA_032361385.1 of Panulirus guttatus. Lineage (NCBI taxonomy): Eukaryota > Metazoa > Arthropoda > Malacostraca > Decapoda > Palinuridae > Panulirus > Panulirus guttatus. Next base: position 179 of record JAUUDW010622527.1, read on the forward strand.
GCTTTGAGGTGGTCTGGGCACATGGAAAGAATGTAAGACAGGGAGTTTACAATTAAAGGGGTTGGTGTGAGAGGAAGACCACCTATGACATGGGGAAATAGGGTGGAAAAATACTGAAGGGAGAGAAATGATGAAAGAATGTGTGGAATGGTATATGCGAGGGAGGCATGTAAGGACAAGGAAAAGTGGACACTCTGCTGGATGGGAGTTCCCAGACAGATCAGGCATCAGAGATATAGATAAACAGATCTCCCAATCATCTGCACTCCTTTCTGAAAGTACTGCCCATACACATCTCTTTTATTTCTCACTAGCAACTTTGTCATTCTATCACTCACTACCCTTTCTCACTTGCCCACCACCAACCTTCTACAACTCTGACCTTCTACAAGCCACATCCTTCTCACACACTGCTGATTTAATGCCTCCCATTCCTCATCTGTTCCCCTAACTTTGCATACTCTCAACATCAGACATTCTACACTCAATCTCTTCCGGTATCTATTCACACAAGTCTCTTTTCCAAGCTCACTTACTTTCACCACTCTCTCCACACTCATATCATTTCCTCTTTTCCAAAAACTTCTACAAATCTTCACTCTTGCCTCTGCCAAGTAATGATCAGAAGTCCCAACAGCTGCCCTTCTCACAACAGTCACATCAAAAAGTATTTCTTCTGCATTCCTATAAATAAGTATGTAATCCAATAATGCCCACTTACAATCTTTCCTACTCACGTGTGTATACTGGTATATGTCCCTCTTTTAAAAACAAGAGTTCCCAGTCACCAACTCTTTTCTAGCACATAACTGCAAGCTGTTCACCATTTCCATTCACCTTACTGAATACCCCATGCTCCTTAATTATACCCTCAACTGACACATTACTGACTTTCATACTTAAATCACCAATCACTAATACCTGATTCCTGCATCAAAACTGCTGACATGCTCTCTCAGCTGCCCCAAAAACACTTGCCACTCATTACTTTTCTTCTCATGACCAGGTGCATTAGCAGTATATAATCACCCTTCTCTTTGACACATTCCCATAACTCCTGCTATAGCAGTAATGCTACCCTTTAGCTTTTGCCCTCACATCAACCCCTGACTTTACTGCATGATATTCTTAAACCATTCTTCCCCTTTACCCTTAAGCTTTGTTTCATTCAAAGCTAAAACATCAAGGTTTCTTTCCTCAAACATACAATCTATCCCTTATCCCTCCTTTCTTCTCTTATTTGGTGCATCCATCCACATTCATATACCCCAACCTTAACTTTCAAGAAGGATGAACAATCCTCACTTGGCTCCTGGCACCCCCCCCAAAAAAAAAAAAAAAAATTACTTGATTGCCATTTCCTGTGCTAGCAAGGCAGTGCCAGGAATACATGAAGAAAGGCCATGTCCGCTCACATCCATTCTTTAGCTGTCATGTGTAATGCAAAGAAACCACAGCTCTCTATCCCCATTCTAGCCCCGGAGACCTTTCCAGATGCTTCACATGCCCTGGTTAAGTCCAATGACACCATGTTCAACCCAGTATACCATAACGTTCCAATTCACTCTATCCCATGCACACCTTCCACTCTCCTGTTGTTCAAGCTCCAATCACTCAAAATCTTTTTCACTCCATCCTTTCATCTCCAGTTAGATCTAACCCAATCCCCTTGTTCCCTTTGCTTTTGACATGTATATCCTTTTTATCAACATTTCCTCTCTCATTCTTCCCATATGTCCAAACCATTTCAGCACACCCTCTTCTGCTCTCTCTACCACACTCTTTTCACTACAAAACATCTCTCTTACCCATACATTACTCACTCAATCAAACAACCTCTCACCACATACTGTCCTCAAACATTTCATTTCCAACACATCCACCCTTCTCCGCACAACCTTATCTATAGCCCACGCCTCGCATCCTTATGATACAGTAGGAATACTGTTCTCTCTTTCTAAGCATTCTTCAGCATTCTCAGAATTTTCACCCCCTTCCCCATCCAATGACTCACATCAGCTTTCATGGTTCTGTTTGCTGCCACGTCCACTCCCAGATATCTAAAACACTTCACTTCCTCCAATTTCTTTCCAATCAAACTAACTTTTCCCTGAACACTGCTGAACATAATATCCTTGCTTTTATTCACATTCACTCTCAACTTTCTCCTTTCACACACTCTTCCAAACTCAGTCACCAACTTTAGCAGTTTCTAACTTGACTCTGTTACCAGTGCTCTATCATCAGCAAACAACAACTGACTCACTTCTCAGGCCCTCTCATCCACCAAGACTGCACACTCTCCCCTCTCTCCATATATCTACCTCATCACCCCATCCATAAATAAATTAAACAACCATGGTGACATCACACACCCTGTCAGAGACCAACCTTCACTTAGAAACCATTCACTCTCTTCTCTTTCTACTCATATATAAGCCTTACACCCTTGATAAAAACTTTTCACTGCTTTTATCAGCTTTCCTCCCACACCGTATATTCTTAAGGCCTTCCACAAAGCATCTCTATCAACCCTATCATATGCCTCCTCTAGAGCTATAAATGCCACATACAAATCCATAAACTTTTCTTAACATTTCGTACACACATTCTTTAAAGCACACTCCTCATCCACATATCCTCTATCACTTCTGAAACCACATTGATCCTCCTCAGTCTGATGTTCTGTACATGCCTTCACCCTCTCAATCACCACCCTTCCATACAACATACCAGGTATACTCAACAAACTTACAACTTTGTAGTTTGAACAATCACCTTTAACCCATTGCCTTTATACAATGGCACTATACATGCATTCCACCAATCCTCAGGCACCTCACCATTATCCACAAATACAATGAATATCCATACCAACCAATCAACAAAACAATCATCCCCTTTCTTAATAAATTCAAGAGCAATACCACCCACTGAAGCTGCCTTGCCACATTTCATCTTACACAAGGCTTTCATCACCACTTCTCTCGTCACCTAACCACTCTCCATGACTTTCACTTTGCATGTCACTCCAGCCAAAACACCCTACATCAACCACCCTACCATCAAACACATTTAACAATCCTTTAGAATACTGAATCCATCTCTTCCTTTCTTCATCAATACCTGTTATTACTGCCCCCACCCCACTGATATTCCCATTTGTTATCTTGTCTTTCACTCATCATTTACCTCCTTCCAAAACAATTTCTTATTTACTCTAAAGTTTATTGATGCTTGCTCATCCAAACTCTCATTTGCCTCCTTTTTCATCTTGACCTGCCACTTTCTCTTATACATCTCCCAACCATTTGCACCCCTTCCCTGTACACACTGCCAAAACACCTCTCTTTTCTTTTTCACAAGCAATTTTACTTCATCATCCCACCACTCACTATCCTTTCAAATCAGCCCACCTCCCACCTTTATCATGCCATGAGAGACTTGCTCATGCCATCACTGCTTCTCTAAATGCGGTACATGCGGAAAGTTTGAGGAATAAGTGGCCTTTTGTTGTATAGTTGGGTGTCCTCAGAATTTCTGTGCCTATCAGCCTACCAAATGCTAAGATCTCCTTTAATTAGTACTTGGCAACTCTCCCTAGTGATCCCATCCCCACAGACTAAGGAATGCATCAGTGCTCCATTGGACAAGCTATAAAGAGGGGATGCATGCTATGAGCTGCTGGATTAACAAAGACCTTTCACCCCCCTATATCTGCCCACCCACACCTTATAATGGGGCACAAGAACCTCATCCAGCAAAAAAAGGCTTGGATTCTTACCCTAAGTGAGGCAAAAATTTTGGTAAAGGAAATTTGTCAGCATACAGGGGTGAGCAAGTCAGCCATATACAGCCTTGTTGCAAAAGCCAAGAATATCCCACAAGTTGAAGTTCCACCTCGTAAATCTGTACCAGGGCGTTCCAGAAAGACTTCAGCAACTACTGACAAGCTTATCAAGAGGCAAGTATTGATAAATCCATGCACCACAGCAAGACAATTGAAGCAAGCCTATCCCACCCTTCTAGAAAGTATTGCAGAATGCACCATTCAAGAGCACAGCCAAGAAACACCTGAATCTGCCTCGTCATAGTTTTAGAAGGAACTACAAATATTTCACTGTTGAGGTTTGGAGAAGGGTCTTATGGAATGATGAGTCGACTTTCCAGTGTGTAGCAGTGAGGTGTGGCAAGTTGAGATGTCCCTCACACATGAATCCCCTTGAACACTGGTATGTGCAAATGACTATCAAAAACCCAGACTCAGTCATGATTTGGGGTTGCTTCAGTGGAGAGTTAGGGCATGGGGGATTTCATGTGCTTCCCAAGAACATTGTAATGAATGGAGACCACTACATTGAAGTTCCTCGTGACCACAAGATGAATTTTTATGAGATCCACGGCTGCAACTTCTTTATCCAAGACAGTGCACTATGTCACAAGGCAAAGAAGGTCATGAAATGGTTGTCAGACAAGCATGTTAACGTCCTTCAATGGCCTGGGGATTCTCCAAACCTGAATCCCATCGAGGAGCTGTGGTCTCGCATGAGGATTAAACTTCAAGAAAGGAACAGCTCTTCAATTCCTCGCCTTCTTGAAGCCATCAGAGACATTTGTTTGAACAGAATTGATCGTGATTACTGCAGAAACTGTACTGACTCCATGCTGCAATGCATACAAGCTGTTTTGAAAGCTCATGGTGGCCACACTAAGTACTAAAATAAAGAAAATTAGTGTTTTTTTTTTATATACCCATTCCTCAGACTTTCCGTGGGTACTATACCTCCCATGCCCCCACACTCCCCTCGTTTCATTTACTCTCATTTTCTTCTGTTCTACACTCAATCTTTCCTGGTATTTCTTCACACAAGTCCCCTATCCAAGCTCACTTACTCTCACAACTCTCTTCTTCTTGTCAATGTTTCCTGTTTTTCGAAAACCTTAACAAATCTTCTCCCTATCCTTCACAAGATAGTACATCCCACCAGCTGCCCTTCTCAGCAAATTTACATCCAAAAGCCTCTCCTTTACACACCTATCAATTAATATGTAATCTAATAATACCCGGTGACATACGTCTACTTGTGTATATCCCTCATTTTAAACCAGAGATTCCCAATCAGTACACAACTCCACAAGCTCTTCACCATTTCCATTCATAATATTGAATACCCATGTACCCCAATTATATCCTCAACTGCCACATAAATCACTTTCACACTTAAATCAGTTATCACTAATACTCGGTCTCTTACAGACCAAACAGGTAACATTTACACAGCTGCTCCCATAACATGCTCCTCTCTTGATCTTTCTTCTCATGACCAGGTGTGTAAACACTCATAACCACTTATCTCTTGCCATCCACTTTCAGTTTTACCTACATTAATCTTGAATTTACTTCTTTACAAGGCATAGTGCTAATCCTTCCTTAGCTCTTGTCCTCTCGCCAACCCCTGACTTTACTCCTACTAAATTTTCAAATCATTATTCCCCTTTACTCTTGAGCTTTGTTCGACTCAGAACCAGAACATCCAGGTTTCTTTCCTCAAACTTATTACCTATCACTCCTTTCATCCCATCTTAGTTACATCTTCACACATTCAGACATCCCAATCTGAGCCGTTGAGGAGGATGAGCACTCCCTGCCTGGCTCCTCCTCCTGTTTCATCTTTTAGAAATTGAAATAGAAGGGGTTGGAGCGCACACACACACACACACACACACACACACACACACACACACACACAACAATTCCCTTTAGTCGCCTGCTATAAAACACAGGAATACAGAGGTAGAATTCTTTCTCCCCTATTTGCTATGTCTATACACATTCAGATACCCCAGCCTGAACTTTCGAGGAGGATGAGCACTCCTCACTTGTCTCCTTCTGTTCCATCTTATAGAAATTGAAATACAAAAAGGAGGAATTTCCAGGCTCATGATTCCCATTTCTCTAAGTCGTTGTGTAAAGAAAATCCTCCAAAAGTAAATTCTTTCCCTTATGCCAGTTCGGTAGGGTGATGAGAGGAAAAGGCAGGATACAGGAGGGCAGCAAGTGTATGATAATCATGCATTTCTTATACATCAGCTTTCATACAATACAGTATTTATCAAAGCAAAAGGGACACAATAACATATTTTCAGGCATGATTTCACAATGATACATTAAGCACAATACACAAACATTTTTTTTTTTATCATATGCACGTCTTTCACACAGGAAAAACCTTACAAAAAATAAAAGAGTAAGTGATTTTCTTATTGCCAAAATTTAAGAATAATAATACAGTAATTGTTTCTTTATTCTAAAGCTATATCTAATTTTTTTCTTTTTCCCTTTACTTGGTGGTAAAACAAGATAATGCTCGAAAAATACAATATACACATGATGGTATCCTTCCAGGCATGCCATTACACTATATACACTAAGCACATTACAAGTATGTATTATTCTAACATTATTTAAAAAAGCAAAACTATGGTATTTGTACGAGTGAATTAACAAGTAATTCTTTTCTTCCATACTTGATCACCGTTTTCTGAATTAGTGAGGCAACAAATATGTAATTACATATTTGTATGTATATGTATTTAGTTATATATGCATACACAGTAATGGTCCCCTTATCTTACACCTTAAATCTTATCACCAAAAATATAAAAGCATTAGTGTTACAATAAATGTTTCTCTTTATCTAATGCTAACTAAATTTTCAGTAGGTTGTAGTTAGTAGGCTGCTAATGACAAAGGAAGTATATTACCAGTACTACGCGCCTGGGTATTGGGAAGGTTAGTGGTGCCTATATTGTAAGCCAGCACTTCAGTGGCTGGCCAAGTTCCACTTCTCTGATCTAGGAAGCTGTATTTTCTTTCTGCTTCACCCACACATGCGCTACTGGCATTCTGTCCACAAATACAAAATCTCTCTTTGTCATACATAAGAAAGGACAACACTTAACTCATGTAGCTCATTGTTCATAACTCTAGGTTTTCCTGCAGTGAGCACTATGCACGAGCCCTGCCTTTTGGCAAAATGTTAGGAGCAACAGAAAAAAGTGGTTGGTAGGAACATTTTGTACTAGTATAATGTAGAAACATTAGGTAGAAGTAGTAGGTAGGAAGATTGGGCAGAAAAAGTCAGTAGGAACATTAGGTAGTAGCCTCTGCCAACACTGTGCTAGAGTTGCCCTTAGCCAAGGACCTAAATGCTAAAAACTGGCACCGGAGTTCACTAGTTATGAAAACTATTGCTGAGGACAAGCCCCTTGAGGGAGTTCCAGGTGGGAACATGTGTCAAAGATATAGACAGACAGATAGATAGAACTAAATTTTCATTGTATTCCTGGTGTTTTACTTGGGTGAGAGAAAGTTCATGCTTACATAAGACATAACAAGAAACTGATGTACATGATTTTGCTATTTTTGTCTGTAACTGCACTGCATGAAATAATTGCAGTCGAGATGTGCTGGAATTACACAACTCATACAAATTTTGTCAAATCCCGGAAGACTAGTGTATAGCTACAATCTTAACAAAACATTTAGTATTTCTATTCACCTTGCTAACCATTACTTCAACTGGTCACTGTTAAAAATTTCCTGAAAATATTCTTATTCTGCTCTAATTCTTGCTCTGTCTTCCATAAACACTTATTTTTCTCCCCATTTTCCTTTAAAAGAAAATAATCATGAATGTGTAGAAGCTTCCCTCTTTATCAAAGTAGATGTGTATGTGTAGTATCACACTAAATCAATTTATATGCACCTCCTATGATGATCTGTGGGCAAATGATACTTTTTTCAGCAAAAGCAGTACAATGTTAGTGATTATCTTTTTATACTTGATTGCCATTTCCCGCATTAGCGAGGTAGCACCAGGAACATAAAAAGAAAGGCTCTATCTGCTCACATATAGTCTGAAGCTGTTATGCAATAAAAACACAGCTCCCTATCCACATCCAGGCCCCACAGACTTTTCCATGGTCTACCCTGGACATTTTACATGCCTGGTCCAGTCCACTGATAACAAGTCAAACCCAGTATACCACTCATTCTAATTCACTCTATCCCATGTATGCCTTTCATCCTCCTGCATGTTCAGGCCCCTGTTGCTCAAAATCTTTTTCACTCCATCCTTCCATCTCCAATTTAGTCTCCCAGTTCTCCATGTTCCCTCCACTTTTCACTCAACCTTTCTTCATTCATTCTCTCCATATGTCTAAAACATTTCAGCACACCTTCCTCTGCTTTCCCAACCACACTCTTTTTATCACCACACATCTCTCTTATCCTTTCATTACTTATTCGATCAAACCACTACACATCACATATTGTCTTAAAACATTTCATTTCCAACACATCCACACTTCTCAGCACAACACCATCGAAAGCCCATGTCTCATCCATATAATATTATTGGGACTACTATTCTTTCAAACACACCCATTTTTGCCCTCCCAGATAACGTTCTCTCTTTCACACATTCCTGAGTACTTTCAGAACCTTCACCTCCTCCCCCACCCTATGACTCATTTCCACTTTCACAGTTTCATCTGCTGCCAAGTCCACTCCCAGATATCTAAAACACTTCACTTCCTCCAATTTTTCTTTATTCAGACTCACACCCCTACTGACTTGGCCCTCAACCCTGCCAGACCTAATAACCTTACTTTTATTCATATTCACTCTCAACTGTCTTTTCACACACACTTCCAAACTCAGTCACCAACCTTGGCAGTTTCAAACTCAAATCTACCACCAATGCTGTATCATTTCCCAAGCCCTCTCATTCCCTGCAGACTGTAAACTCTCCCCTCTCTTCAAGACTCTCATTTACCTCCCTCACCTCCCAATCCAGAAACAAATTGAACAACCATGATGAAATCATACAACCCTACTGCAGACCAAAATACACTTGGAACCATTCATTCTTCTCTCTTCCTACTCAGACACAAGCCTTACACCCTTGATAAAAACTTCTCACTGCCTCTTACCTTCAACATCATATATTTTTATGACTGTCCACAAAGCATCTCTATCAACCCTATCATATGACTTCTCCAAAATCCATAAATGCCATATAAAAAGACTGATGTTTTTCTAAATATTTCTCATACAAATTCTTTAAAGCAAACACCTGATCCACACATCCTCTACCACTTCTGAAAACACACCACTTCTCCACAGTCTGATGCTATGTGAATGCCTTCACCCTCTCATTCAGTACTCTTCCACACAATTTACCAGGTATACTCAACAAACTTATGCCTATGCAGTTCGAACAGTCACCTTTATTCCCCATGCATTTATATAATGGCACTATATATGCAGTCCGCCAGTCCTTAAACACCTCACCATGATCCATACATATAATGAATATCCTTATCTACTGCTCAACAACACAGTCATCCCTTTTCTTAATAAATTCAACAACATTACCATCCACTCCAGCCACCTTGCTGCTGCTCTTCTTCTGCAAGACTTTAACCTCCTTTTCTCTCTTCACCAAAACACACTCTATGACTCTCTCACTTTGCACACCACTCAATCCAAAGCATCCTACATCTGCCACTCTATCATTAAACACATTCAACAATCCTTGCAAATGATCTCGCCATCTCTTACTCACTTCATCCATACCTGTTAACACTTCCCCTTTTCTCCTCTAAACCAGTTTTCCTACTTGTTTTCTTGTCTTTTGCATATTGTATGCCTCCTTCCAAAACATCTTTTCACTCTCCCTAAAATTTAATTATATTTGCTCACCTGAACTCTAATTTGCCCTCTTCTTCAGCTCCTGCACCTTCTCTTGACCCCCTGCCACTTTCTCTTATACACCCTCAATCATCTGCACTCCTTCCCTTTAAGTACTGCCCAAAGGCCTCTGCTTTCTCTTTCACTAACAACTTTACTTCATCCCACCTCTTACAACCCTTTTTAATCTTCCCACCTCCCACCTTTCGTACAACACATGTCCATCACTGCTTCCCTAATTATCTGCCACTCCCCTTGCTTCATTTACTCTCACCTTATGTCATTCTACACTCAATCCCTGCTGGTATTTCTTCACATAAGTTTCCTTTTCAAGCTCACTCACTCTCACCACTCTCTTCTCCCCAACATTGTTTCCTCTTTTTCAAAAACCTCTACAATTCTTCATCCTCGCCTCCATGAGATAGTGATCCATCCCACCAGCTGCCCCTCTCAGCACATTTACATCCAAAAGTCTCTCTTATGCACACCTATCAATTAATATGTACTCTAATAATGCCAGTTGACCATCGCTCCTGTTCACATGCATATACTTGTGTATATCCCTCTATTTAAACCTGTTATTCACAATCTTCATTCTTTTTTCAGCACAAAAATCCAAAAGCTCTTCATCATTTCCATTCATAAAACTAAATACCCCATGTGCCCAAATTATATGCTCATCTGCCATATTATTTACCTTTGCATTCAAATCACCCATCAGTAATACCCAGTCTCATGCATCAAAACTGCTTACACACTCACTCAACTGCTCCCAAAACACTTGCCTTTCATGATCTTTCTTCACATGGCCAGGTGCATAAGCACCAATAATCATCCATCTCTTTCCATCCACTTTCAGTTATACCTATATCAATCTAGAATTTCCTTGCTTACATTCTATCGCACACTCCCACAACTCCTGCTTCAGGAGTAGTAGTACTCCTTCTTTAGCTCTTGTCCTCTCATCAACACCTGACTTTACTCCTGAGATATTTCCAAACCATTCTTCCCCTTTACACTTGAGCTTTGCTTCACTCAGAGCCAGAACATCCATGTTTCTACCTCAAACATGCTACCTATCTCTCCTCTCTTCTTATCTAAGGTACATACACACACATGTAGACAACTCAGTCTGAGCCTTTGAGGAGGATGAGCACTCCTACCTGCCTTCTTTTTCTGTTCCCTCTTTTAGCAACTTAAATGCAAAAAGGGGAGGGCTCCCAGCTCCCCACTCCTGCCCCCTTTATTCATCTTCAACTTCATGCAGGGAATGAGGTAGAATTCTTTTTCCCTATTTAGTATGTATCTATAGTAATTACTGGAAGCAAATATCTACTTAAGATTCTAAAGAATGACAGGAACCAATAAAAGTCACGTGAAATGCACAATAGTTAATAACAAATACATCATATGATGCCTAGAACAGTGAAAAGGCTAAAAAGTAATACAGAACTGTTTCATACTACCTGGTACTTAAAGATTTAGCCCTTATTCTCTCCTCTTCTTGAAGATGCATTAGTTCTAGATTCTCAGTTATTGTGGGGTTGAGTGACGTAGATGTCTTAGCTGATTTACCATACAACTTCATGTGAACATTATTCTCTGTCAAAGACATGATTTTTTTTTTTCCCTCCTCCCTCCAGTCACGGACAAAAGTCCATATCAAGGACGGGCCCAAATTGAAATATAGAGAATT
>JAUUDW010622539.1:0-11631 GCA_032361385.1 Panulirus guttatus
CATTTTCAATACTGTTTATATCATAATGATAATAGGGATGCCAGGCCCACACTCTGTATTCCAATGACGGACGTATTAAGGACGTAAAGAGGCAGACGATTCTAATACTGCCTACTACTTGGTTGGCCTTCTTGAGACTCTTAGCGACGTCTTGATGACATTCACAGCAATTCGTACATTACAACACCAAGTTCTATGTTGCTGTTAACAATGGCAATCATTCCACCATCCAGTTCGTACACATTTTGAGCGCTGGACTGTCCAACGCACAGACACACGTCCACATCATGGATCAATAACAAGGACTGTGACGCTAAATATCAACTACTATTGCAAAAATTAATCGCAAATTATCCTTAATGGTTATAATCCTCCTTTCTGTCACTTACTGGACAACAGACGAAACTGTGATCGTTCAAATCATGCTTATTAGTCTCCTTTTACTACACTCGAACTACATTATCACGGCAAAACAGAACCCTAGGCATGCCAGAGTGACTGAGGTGGTGCCCTTAAACATCAGAATAACTTCATAACTACTTTCCCTCAACAATCCAAAATTATTCGTCGATTATAATAAATTATTCAATCCACGGGCAATCCACCCAATGCCATAAGTCATGAACTGGTGATAATATGAAGTTCCTACGGGAAAGAGGGGCAGCCATTAGACTTCAATTTGAAACCATGAACCTTATATACCAACAGGACCTTAAACGAGTCCTAAAATACGATTTGCGAAGCCAAAATGTCGACTTGTTGGACTACACAGCCAAGGGAACCACCCTCCCTCAACACTCGTAAACAATAAACAACTTTAGTTACACGTTATCTCGCGTGCTTTAAGCTTATGATTTACCTCAAATACATCATTTAAGCCTCAAAATTGCTATTCCTCGTCTCACCCGGGGGAAAACCGTGCCACAAACCGTTCATAACTTGAAATTAACGAGCCAGTGAGTAATGGGAGGTTGGGGGGCGTGTGCTCTAGTCGCCCTCATCCCGGGCGATTTTCCCCCTTAATGGCGCCTCCTTCCCCTTATTTAGAGACTGAATCCCATAAAGACATCTTATCTGCAGCTGTCACTCACCTTAAACTAGAGTTAGTGTGCTACGGACGCATAGAATAGGGTCTAAAGATAACTCTGCCTTACTCTAACCGCCGCCATATTTGTTGACTTGAGGCTGAGCGACAGGTGCCGGCCGGGATGCGCATCCCTCCCTCAACCGTCTCCCTAAATCATTTATCATTATTTCCTCCCAATTCCTCAATCAATGTCGGTAAATCACCATTTCTAAAAAATCTTTGTAATATAACCTGTACGTGAGCGCGAGCCTGGGACCGGGAAGCTTAACGTCGGATATTTAAGCGGTATTTGAACTCGCCATAAAGGAGAGCAGGTCTCCTGCTTTACATGAAGCCTTGACTCTGCATTCATTAAAAGTATTAACCAACAAAGTATTAAGAGTCATGCAGATCTACAAACTAACTCCCGCTACCGTGATGTAACATGTTGTAGAGTTCTTACGATAATATGGCAGACTTGAGGTCCCACAGTATCTAACATGGCAGCAGTATTCAGCATCAGTATTATCTTAATCATTTCTTCATTTTACATACTTCTGGAATATTATCACTCTACTTTCAAACTATTCACATGCAGCCTGTGTGAACATATTCTCCTCATGCAAATGAGAGAAGTATTCATACATAATCATGTATGCCACACTCCCAACCCCCAACATGCCTCATATTCTTTATAAAAAATAAACCATTTATCTTTAATTTGCTCGCGAGTAATATTTCAATCGTCGTTATAAAGGATTTATCAACCACAAAGTATAAATGGCTACTATATAACTTTACCCAATGCACAGTTACCGGCTCTAGAAAGGACAGATGATTTAGTGCCATAATCGTAAAGTTGTTTGTTATTTTGCCCCGAGCAATTGCTGTAATTTGTCATACGATCTTAAACAACCGTATTTGATAATCTGCACCTCTTGAAATTAACAATTACGCAAGAACGCACTTGTTAATGTCAATATCCTGACATATTCTGGCATTAAACATATATGCCAACGTCTAGATCTAATTCGATGCTATTCATTGTTACATTTCTGTCACAGGCCATGATGGCGTTACCTGTCACAGCTCTGACAAGTCCTTAGACCCCCAGAGGTCCAATTGGCATTCCCCCCATAGCAGCCACAGTTCTCCCAAGGTCAACATCAATATTAGGTCTACTGCAATGGCTAGGAGTCTTCATGTCGGCAAAATAACGTCTTCCATGGCCAGTGTGTGTAAGACCCCACAGGAGGAATGTGAGGTATAGTGAAAATTACCTTTTCCCTCTATGTAGATTTCTATGTCTGTCTCTATATAGCCACTACGTATCCGGGCAATATAGAATCTCAAATAGACAAGCCACTTGCAGAATAATAAACAGTCAGGCCATTTTACCTCTCACTCCAGATATGTATAGAATTTCTATATCATTCACTTTCAATAATAAATAAGTATCGCGTCAGCCGTTAGTGGCACCTGGCATTCAGATGCCACTGGCGTTGCCACTTCATGGGCCACAGTTACTGGCACCAGACACTCAGACGCCACTAGCGTTGCCACTTCATGGGCCACAGTTAGTGGCACCTGGCATTCAACACGGAGCGCCATTACCCATCCATGAAGCCATCATCGTGTGTCCAAGTCTCGGCCTTGTCGGCTGGAGTGAGCGCTTGCCACTTAACTGTTCAGTTTTTTCAATCTCTCACAATTTCTTCTTCCTGATTTGTCTCAATTCCTGCTTCCATTTGTCGCATTTGGGGTTCCAAGCCGCTGTATCAGCACTATAAATACCTCCAAAAGTCGTTCAGACAAACACCTTAGAGATTCAAGTATACTCTGAGAAAAACGCCAGAAATAAACTCTGTAAACGACTGCAGTAACGGGGGACAGTGGAAGGCTAATGTGCAGCAGCGGGGAGTGGGTGATGGCATAAATAGTTGCTGAGAGGAATTACATTTTCTTATCAAGTTAAACTTTTTCTTTAACAGACGACCCAGTCGTGGACCAAACAGGCCTCCTGTTATCTGTCTTTCTCGTGTAAACTCATGAAAGGAGTATTTATAACAGGTAGTCATAACCGTCCTTGGCTAATTAATGGGCAGCTTCTTCCTGCCCAGGAATGCCAGTATTTACAGGAACTCAAGTTATTTGTTGTGCCCAGCAAGTTCTTGATTAACCTCAGCGTCCACTGCGCAGGAAAAGTTCAAGCTGTCGAATAAAGGAGTCATAATATAATATGGCGTCGATTTCCACCTCAAAGTCGGGACTGTAGGAGAGATAGGCTACTACAAACGTTCTTCCTCTCGTCCAACGCTGCAAATTATACTCCAGTTTGGATTTGGAGACATCAGTTAATATTTCTATGAAGCTTTAGTGCTTTGAGGTGGATTCTAATTAGCTTGGTACGATTTCTTGTTCCCAGGCAACCAAATTGGCGGACGCGGATGTAGTGAGTCGACATCCACAGAGGCGCATGCCTTCCATTGATACGGCCTTCGCGCACGACTTGTATATACGTATTTTCGAGATCCTAGGAAATTCCCGGGCCCTCTTTTGGACCACAGGGCCCGGGTACGGTGTACCCCCACCTCTCAGAGACCCACCTGCATTCTCGAGCCGAGTGGTAAGTGTGGTATACACCAGGATGTGGTAATAGGAGCCAGCCACACTGCCCAGGCCAACCCCCCATCCGTAAGTGGTCACTTGAGACTCGTTGCTCAAACAATACACTATTTTCGTTCGTCTTTTATTCCATATCTTTAATTCCAAGGATTGGTAGATTTTACTACATTTATACGTGTTTTTTCTACTACTTTACCTCCTTATCTACTTCTTAAACATTTCAGATACATTTTGGATAACTGACTGACTTGGGCTGACGTTTTGATTCGATTTCCACCAAACCATGGATTCACAATCTTACCTAATCGTTTATCTTTGGGATAATCTTAGATCAATTTTGACGAGGTCTTTCTTAAGTTAATCTCTGACTCATCAACACTACTTAAAAGCCAGTAGTGCATTCAGTGAGTCCAGGATTGAGAAGGGTTTGCTTGATGAAGCTGTTGCCTCAACTGGTTCATCGTTTTACTTTTTCTTCACTGAATTCGCGTCTCAAACAGTACATTGCAGAGACTCCCCAGTGGTCCTTGGACACGATTTGCAACATGAATCGAGTTCTGCCTTGCATTACGGGTCTTCAATACGTTAAAACACGTATGTTATTGGTTATCAGCCAACGAATCTCTTTGATAACTCTATTTGCATCGTCTCTTTCGCGTCCCAATTCTAGGATCATATTCATCCTACATCCATGTAGTTAAAGTGCGGATTCGGAATTGACAAATGTGCGGAAGTCCCGCGGAAGCTGATGTCAAATGCATCATTAGTAGTGACATCCGGCCCACTCCAGATGGTAGAATTTTGGTAAGGTTCAGAGTGATGTCTGTTGCAGAATTCCTCTGTCTCCCGCTGCTGGACTGCCCATCCTTTACAGGTAGCCATTAGCTGGGAGACTCAGGATTTCCCTGTAATCTGATGGGGTAAAAAAGACTGTCGTACTCGGGAGGCATCCCTGTGGGACCTCTGTGCTGGCTTTTACGGTTGGCGCCGACTCGAACCCTGAACTCCCTGCTTGCAAGAAAATCCTAAAGGAAAGAGTATGTACACATCTGTAGGATTCCTTGCTTCCACATGTCGTCGTAGGATTTCTCTTGGCTGTAGGAAACACAACTGATGGTGTCCCACCGTGAGGGAGCTCCTGATGGCATATCCTAGAACAACATGGGCGTGTGTAGTTGACCTCTTCCTCCAGAATCTTAACTGGAATGGAAAAAGTCCTTCTCTCCTCCACTACCCTAAAGTTGACCTTCTCCTTCAGCAGTCTGTGGACTTAGCTCGTTGTGGGGAGGTCGGTCTACAGTTCGGTAATACTGCAGGATCCTTGAATAACACAGGAAGTGGGGTGACAATTGCTTCGTCCAATCATGGAAGCATCTTCGTTCATTCTTCGAGAACCCTGTTATATGGAGACATCCAAGAAGTCCAGGTGGGAGCTTTCCAGTGAGTGAGGTGTCTTGGGGAAGTCTCTGGGTAAGGGTTTAAGGCAGAATGTGGTTGTGGTTTCTATAGATATGCCAGACCGCAGCCTGGCTAACATTTGACGGGCTATTCTCCCTTTCTGCAGATCCTCTGTTCTAAATTGAGGCTTTTCTTTCTTATCCTGTCTCTATAGTCAAAACCTTGGCCTAGTAAGCCGATCCAGAGGAGATTTCTTCCACGGACACTTGCAAATGAGCCATAAATCTTCAAAGCCTGGTATGAAGTGGGTCTAATTTCCCCACAATCTTATGAACCTTGTTCCATATTAATGAAGTTTCTTCCAAACAGATGAAGGACACGTTTTGCATCCAAGGAATGTGTGTAGCCTCAGTAGGCATCCTTTCAGTCCCAGCCCGGGCCTTTGTGTAAAGCAGAATCCATGCAGGTTTCTGCTCCTCTGAATGTTGTAGGACTTTCATTTGACCACCAGAGGACCTTGAGGGGTTCCTGAGTCTGCTGCTGGGTATGAATCCTGCCTGTCAGGCGGTCGACGTCTTCTTGGACAGACTATAAATCCTCGAGCGAGTCCTGCATCACAAAAAGACAATCGATGGGAAGTCCAGCCACCTCTGGGCCATTCGCCATCGTTGTATCCAAAGGAGTCCATCACTTCCATGTTACTGGAAGAAGTGCAGCCTTGGAGCTGCTGCAAGATTTCCAGGAAAGAGGCACTGGGTAACATCAAGACAGTTTATTAGAAAATGTTTTTCTGGGGGAGGTAGTAGATAAATAAAGTCTGAATGCAAAACTGCGTCGCGTAGTTCCTCCTGTTCTTTAAATAAACGATTGCAAGGCTCCTCCTTTGGCACTGAACGTGGATCATGTCCCTCAGGCAAGCAGAAAAATGCTTTATAGATAATCTCTCACACAAGAAGCCTCGCGGCCAGTCATGTGCCATAACTTGAGGCCTTGTCTGTCTGTTCCATTTCAATCGGCAGAAGAGTGTCCTTTCCTAGGCTCTAGACCGAAATATACCAGCTCTTCTATTTCGTGTTTTCTAATGTGAAACGTTCCTGTTACATCCTGTCACACTTTCTGATTCCACAATCTCCCACGTTATTTGGAAGGAATGGACTATGGCTGTAAGGATGTATTGGCAACTGTAATGGACCCAGATGGTGGGAACTTCCTGACACACGATCACTGTACCTCCTTCATGAACTCTACCGTGGAAGGTCCGACACAAGACATGATCTCTGTATCCTCTAGGGGTAAATTATTGCTTTCCCCAGTGGTCATTTAAGGAAGATGTATGCAAAATGGGTTACAATCAAGTTGTTTGAAGTAATTCATTGCATTTTGCATAAATTCTCTTGCCATTCCATTGCACAGGGTAGGTCATATTTCTCTAGATAACGTAGTTTGGGTGTGTAACTTACCATTTCAGTCTTAACCATGGTGAGGATGATGGAGGAATTGTTAGTTTTACAAACAGTGGAATCCACCATATTACCATTGCGAATGCATTGTACCCAAGTGGAGTGGAGGCTCTTAGTGTACTGGTTCCAGTGGAGGAGTTGCTTTTACTCCCACTTCTTCTAGATGGGCAATGAATGGGTTTCAGGCACTTGTCGAAGGCAGCTTATGAATCTTCATACACTATGGTGGGAAATTTATTATTGTCAGTTTCACTGTGGGCCCAGGCACTTACCCTGGTGTTGTCGGGAGTTGTTCTAGATGTGGACTTCTGTCTAATAGAAGTCCATTGTAACTTCAAGATCTCCACCAGTTATCTGTGGGATGCTGTGTGCTGCTGCTGCTCTTTCGTGGGGTCTGCCCGCTAGTTTCCTCTAGTGGAGGAGTCTCCTACACTATTCTTGCAACATTTTCCACCAGCCTTCTCCTTGTGCCTCTGCTACACAAGCTTCCTTGCCTTGCAAAAGGAAACTGTTTCATATTGTGGTATTGATATTTCTTTTAAGACAGTGATTTTTACATCCGACTTTTGAGCAATTGTGTCCATTTTTTTGGTTTAGTACAAGCAATGTATATCTTCTCAAAGAACAGAATTTTTTAATATTTCTGAACTCCTGACATACTGAAGCAGCGTCATGGAGTTGGTACATGAAGATGGACATCCATTGTAAACTATAGCGCCTTGTACCTTGAGATCCACCTCCTCCCTGACTGATGACTGTGAGGATTAACCATTGGTGGTAGCAACAAGGAACCATCCATCTTTACGTAAATGCTCTACGGTTCTGTCTGCTGCGTCTCCAATGAATGGCTGAGCTCTTCATGAATAAAGATAGCTCCTTTAAGGCCAGTAAGATACCAATTGGGAGATACTTCAGTGTCTTGTGCCACCAACTTCTTCATATCATTAACTTTCTCTTTCATTATCTTTGCTTGAGACTGTGTCTGCATGCAAAATATACAACCTCTAGTCTACCCAATTTCAGAATGCTTCCCACAACTGGATGCCATTATAAATAAGACGACGTCAGCCTTCTCAGAGGACCATATACTTTTGAATCTGTTAATTCTGCTAGAGGGGGATTCCTCAACAAGTCATTTCCTGGGAACCTTCTCTTGATTCCTCAAGTCCTGTTTTTGATGAGGAAAGTTTTCCCATGGCTTTTGAAGGGAAGACTGTCTCTCTGGGGTAGCCATGGGTAACCACGGAGTCAATAGACTACTGGGCTATCTCTGCTACCCCTGAAGCAGGGCTAACCAGTTGAGGCAAGAGTACCTGTCTTATAATCAGCCACAGCCCCGGTGGTCTCCTGCTTTCCCAGACAAAGGAAACCGTAACATCAGCATCTACCTATATGGCCTAGTCTGTTTTCAAGTTCACCAACAGAGTGGCACCATTTAGTCTGGCCTCTTAACTACGTCCTATCTAGCTTGAATGACTTAGTCGTAGACTGAAGTACCTGCTGGCATAGCTCCTTGCTTCATCGAGACATGCAATCCTTTCCATGGTGATAAAGTGGTTCCATGAGAAAAGGCCCTTACTGTGGACCCTTTGTGGCAAGATGAAGGTCACCTTGATCGACTACCTGAAGATAGTGGATCTTGACTTCCCTACTAAAAGACTTGTAACACATCCCAGTCACCCTTATCTCCTCGTTCTTTTCTTCGTCAGGTACCCTTGCCTGCTTGACTGACCCAGTTAACTTCATTTCTTCTAATTTTGTCATCTTTGTGCCCACCATCTATTGTTCTGCAGGGTTCCCAATGCTGCCGCTGCCTCCAAGATCTGTTATGACAACTTGGTTATCTGTGGTGTGAGAACCTCTTTCCATAGTGTCCCTCTTCTTGGTGTGCCGTCAACAACAAGGTAGACCCTTTTCCTGGTGCTTCATTCCCTCCCTGCAAGGTGGCATTCCTATCTTACTGTTACCTGTCTCTAAGGTAGTAACAGGCCTTCGGTTTCCACATCCAGCAGAAACTTCTCAAGTTACAAATACATCTTGTCTTGACAAAGCAGACGCAAAAACGATGAGCATATCAATGGATTCCTCCCAAGTACTGTACCTTTCATTATCTGAAAATGTGTAAGTTTTACTTCGTTCTGGCTGAAATTTGCGATATCCACCACACAACACGATTATCTTAAAGAATGCTAGCGAAGCGATATGGTATGAAAGAAATGTGTCCAACCCACAAGAGAGTAAATGGGGTGTGATACGCAAGCCTAAGGAGCCAGCCCTTCTTATACACTCAGAGTGTAGGACCCTGACCGCTAATGGGGCCCCCTGGTCCTGACCGTTATATAGCAGCCTTCAGATAGCAGAAAAACTGTCCCAGACACCCTAAATTTTCAAAATTTTGTGGGTACTGAGGAAACACAAGGTGTGAATGATTCACTTATCATTATACAACAGCTTTTGTCTTCTGATTGTGTCACTGTCCTTATAAGCAAAATCAGGCAGTATATGCATGATTCACCCTGCTGCCAATGAGAAAGATGGTTCAGGGCAGTAGTGTTGGCCCTATCCAAGACTCCTGCCTATTTAAGTCATATTACTTGACCTCATTTATCCTACAAGCAGCCCTGTAGTAAGTCATAGACAGCATCTGCCTGAGGGGTAATACTACTATCCCAACTGAAGAGCGTTTAAGTGATGCTCAGAACCATCTTACATTCTTATTGTTACCCCCACCACTGGCCATACACCAACCCGTGGGGCATGAGCGCCAATGAGTTTGTTCATTATTGAATTCCATCAGCTCACTTTATATTTTAGATTTTTCCTCTTTCAGGCAGGGTAGTCTATCTATACATCTGGGGCAAGTGGTATGAGCATTCATTCCATCTTACAACCAGTCTCTTGTCTGGATCTCACAAGAGTACTTAGCCTTGCTGACAATTGTTGTCACTACTTATAGTTGACACCAAGTTACAAAGAGCCTAAGAATAATTTCCCTGATAACCTATGATTACGGATATCAGTTGCATTTACTCCACCTTTACAAAGAAAGGAAAAATTAGCCTACTACCCTCAGCGTCCTGTTCCTTTCTTCATGCATGTACATCCACACTTTGATTTCAGTTCTCAGCCAATATTTGATTTGTAATCATAGAAAATCATATGCAAGTGCATATTAATGAATGCTTCAGCATACTAAAACAAGCATGTTGCCCCAGTCCATGTCTCGTGCCTCAGAGGTGAACTTCTTAATCAAAGATTATCTTTGACATCCTCAGAGTGCTCAGATTGTCTTCTTCACACTTATACTTCATGCATGGCTTAGAAACATCCTATGGGTAAAGTTTTGGGTTAGTGTGACAGCAAAAGCATAGGAGGATGTGGCACTTCTGCTGAAGGAGGGGTTGTGGTAATGTGTAAAAGAATGCAAGGAAACAAAGCTCTAGACTGTTCACCCTCCCTAAGGGGCTGGTTGATAAATTGGGTGCCTGGCTTAGGATAGGGTATGTGTGTGTGTGTGTGTGTATATAACATAATGCCCTCCAACAGCAAGGATTTGAACCAGGACCTTTTGGTAGGTTGGGATTGCTAACCACTTGGCTGGGATCACCCCTAATAGGGAAATGACAGTATGTTTTGTAAAATTGCTAACTACTGGTAATGTGAGCCTGATGGAATTTGACCAGTCAAGACCCCACCGCTCATGGATCTGAGATGAAGGGTATTCGAATACTAGTAACTGAAGTAATTTCCCTATCAGGGGCAATTACAGCCAAGCAATTAGCATTCCCAACTACCATGCAAAAGGTCCTGGCTCAAATCTTTGCTGTTGGAGGGCATTATGTGTTCTGTGAAAAGTGCATGTTCAAGTGCCCTATATATATAAAATCCCTTTAGCATCTAAATCTTTTTTAAAAGTGTTCACAGAGACAACACAGGCAAATGAATGCCCTAATTAGGGCCATCTCATTCACACCATGTAAATATATATCGTAGCCTCAGCCAGGTACCTATTTTATCAACCAACCCAACCTCAAGAAGGATAAACAAATGGGTTGATGTGGAATGACTGCCACAATCAGGATTAGAACCTATGCACTCAACCCAAGGTGGCCTATGAGTGTGTCCTGGTCAGGGACACTAACTGCTGTAGCATGGATATCCACCAACAGGAAGTATTTGCTGGAACTGTTAATAAAACTGCTAATGTTGAAGTCCAAGAACAGCTGAACAGAACATAAAAGGAATAAATTATAGGTCAAATTCATATGTCAAGGAATTTTAATATTGTACTTGAACACAGTAAAGCAAATGAATTATATAATTACACTATTCCTATAAAAGATACAACTCCTCACTAAGCATGAAAGCTCTTTACAAATATTCTTCATGCCCATATGAAACTTCAACAATTTTTGATTACACTTTATGCAATCTATAACATTAGAAAATTACTTTTACCCAAAGCAGTATAATCAAGATAAAAAAGATATAAAAAAAAGAAAACTGTACCGATTCTCCATTTACGCAGACAACAAACTATCTCCACAGGCATCTACCATACAACAATTCACACATAAAAATGGAATGAAGCAAGTGATCTTACACAATTTTTAAGGGAATTATCATTAAACAATAGAGAAATTGATACATAAACAGTATCAATCCTAATCAATAAATAGCATTAATGTTTCAATTAAAAATAAAATATATGGGTATCTATAATTCTTCCCCCAGAATCAGTGGATTATGCTTTTTCTCATCAATCAAAAGCTATTATGGCAAAAATCAATGCAAAAACTTATTGAAACTATAAATCATGTATGTACAATATATATGAAAGGAGACTTACATGGGATAATATCAAATATAATGCTTTACTAAGATCAGAGATCTTAATTTTTGCAGAGATTTTCTGTATATATCATCCCTAGGGATAGGGGAGAAAAAATACTTCCCACGTATTCCTTGCGTGTCGTAAAAGGCGACTAAAAGGGGAGGGAGCAGTGGGCTGGAAATCCTCCCCTCCAGTTTTTATTTTTCCAAAAGAAGGAACAGAGAAGGGGGCCAAGTGAGGATTTTCCC
>JAUUDW010622550.1:0-11631 GCA_032361385.1 Panulirus guttatus
GATATATCAATACGGAATCGAGCTGGCAGCAGCCCGCTAAACAACTTACGTGTACATTTCAAGTACATGAAGGAGTTGTATTTGTGCAGACTGGAGGTACGCCAGACACGCACGTTCACTATGCACAAGTTGATGTGTTTTCACGGAAATGTTTATATTGGTACAAAATTGACGACTCCAACATTATATATTGGCAAGACGAAGCAACAGCTCAAGGCACGTAACCATAAACACGCTGAACGGACATTGTGAGCAAACTATCTAACAGGCAAATCGCTCTTCTCAACGACTGGAATGAGGCTCGTAACAAGGACTACCGTACGTCGGCAGCACGCTCCTCTGTGCTGGCCAGTGGCCAGTCAGTAGCTTATCCATTAGTGATCTGTTAACAGCGGAGTCCCTCTCGTCCTACAGGAACAAACCCCTCTACAAGTGACAGCAAGGTATTGACGTAGTTATTGTGTTTCTACATAGCTTTTATTATATTTGCAGCAGAACTGTTTGGTATTTTGGATGCATGTTTTAACGTTGGCATATTTAACTGTGAATTGTTGGATTTTAATCTTGACTAGGAAATATTGCTTCTGTTTGCCTAAGTCACGTTTGAATGCATTTTAGGTAAGGTAGGATTGTTTGTCGTTATCAGTACTGTGTGTGTGTGTGTGTGTGTGTGTGAGAAATGGAAGGACGGGAGATGGACTCGCTAGAAAAGTTTCTCAAAAATGGAGTTAAAAGAGAAAAAAAAAAGACAATTGCTGTTCAGCTAATTGGTGGTAGTCTATCTTCTTTCCCACAGTGCGATGAACAACGTGTGAGCAATCTATCCAGTTCCTCAAACATGATGTTTGGTTATTCCAGAGAACATCTAGTGTTCACAGAGGTTATGTGCCACAATCAAAGCGATGAACTATCGTCATAAGTTTCACTGAAGTCATTCGAATCGCCTCCCAACTTGTTATAAGGAGGCAGTTCTTATTCTAAGCACGTAGTCCTGATACTAATTAGTTTATTCCGGAGCAAATCACTCACGGCAGCTGATAACAAGGCCCTGTGGTAGGCCGGTAATAACAGGCCAGCTGGTTCATGATGGGCTGCCGCATGACCACCTCGTTCAGGGCTTCAGAGTCAGCGCCGAAGTCGTAACATGCGGTTTTCAAATAAGAGTTTAGGTTATGATGAAAATACCATATACCTTTTCACGTGTAAAAGGAAACTGAATTGATTACAAGGGCTCGTGTTGAGGTGAATTAAGCTGATGAGGTTGAGTTGGTTTGTCGTTGGTTGCTGCCGACATTTCCATTTACTCACCTTATTTTGTGACTTATAATATCCGTCTAACTATTACGTATCTCTGATTCATCTCTCATGTACACAGGCTGGATCGAGGGCTTAGAGCGCTACAGTGAGGAAAAGAAGCACATATTATTAAAGAATTCCTTTTTATGCATAGACGAAAATGTAATGGTAAGGGAACTCCATTAAAATGACGGCAGACTCAACGATGTGCCTGATAGGCTTTATTCAGCAATGAATCATTTGAGTATGAAATTCTTTGGTGATAACAAATTTTGTAGACAAATAATAAAATCTAAATTTAAATGACCATGAAAGACAATCTCTGAAAATAAGATGTTACGTTATTTCCAGCCATAACTCTTCCAGTGCACTCCTTTTAATGTTAGACATTAGGGTACGGCCTGGGGTCTTATTGCTGTCTAATAATCACTCGTGTACGTCATAAACGCTTCAACAGATGTTTCGAAAAGAACTGAGAGATATTTCGACATGTGGTCGGAATCCTTGCAGTCTCGACTCATGAACCACGCGTGCTTTAATTATGTATGCGTGTGTTTGTTTGTCTATGCAAATTAAGAAGAGATAAAGGAAGTTTAAATAGATGAATGATGGAAAAACTGATTTCACGTCTTTGTTTTTCTATAAAAATTTAAATGAGTTTGAGGTTTTATAGTTCCCTTCGTCCGACTTGGTTATGAATTTTTTACTGATATTCATCAGGTAATTCATGATGCGCCCATGTAATCCTCCGCTGAGGAAAACGCTGTGACAGTTTTCGCCACCTGTGGGAGTTGTCGTCTGTGTCTGTTCGTCAGCTCAAATAATAACACACTGGTACAGAGCTGCAGGTCTCAAACTCTGTCAGCCTAGTATAGTGCGGAGTCTCTGCGTCTTTGTCTGGACCAGTTACCCCGCTACAGAAATACGCCGGCGCTAATTGACCCTCACCACTCCAGGGACTTTTTATGTCGTGCGGGCACTTAGGGAGCAGCAGAAGCTTTTACCTCTAGTATGTAATGGGACGTCTCACCCAGTGGGTCCTGCGGTGTTCCCCTCCTCCTGCAGCAGGTGTATTTCGCAACAACATACACTGACAGCAGGGGTCCTGGCGCACCCATTCCGTCATCGCGTCTCAGGGGACGGAACAACATAGATACGAAACGTATCCTCCAAGGGGTACTACTCGTTTACCACTGTGGCAGACAGACATGTTAGACTGCAATCAAAGCTTCTCTATATTTCACTCTGCACCTAACATGGATGATATCAGAGGGAGATGCAAAGCTCTGTTGTATGCCTCAGATAGTATAAAATCTCCAAAAATGTAATTAATCAAACAAGACACAAAGGAACACAAAAGTGCATTTGGCAACATTAACATAAGTCATGCGATGCCACTTCACTTATTTCGTATATTCCAGTCTCTCCCTCGGGTCGTCAGTGGTTGGGAAGGTAATTCCCTGGTGGGACCACATAAAGCTGTCCTTCAATTATGGCCCATTTGGCTTCACCTGATTAGACTAATTACTCCCACGTCTATAATTGCTTTTCTTTTCGAAGAATTCGGACCCCAGTAAATCTTAAATATATTCTCGTCTCTACTGGAAATTTGTTTAATGAATTATCATATAATGCCAGTTTCAATACTTCAAAATTTGGTGTAAGGGACAAAGGACAGGCAAACTTTGCCTTTTCATAATCAAAAGATTTATGATTTTTTCAAACAACATTTCAGACATAACTACTGTCAGGTCGTTGGCGAGTCAGAAGTAGACTGTTGTAGTTTTATTTCCTTCCTCACAGCCCTACAACTTTCCCTTCTCATAACTCCCCTACCAGCTTCCACCTTCCCACTTATGAAAGGCAGGTTTTCTTCTTCCTGGAGAATTTAAAGATTCTTCTTCTTCCTTCCTTCCTTTCTATCTTTCATAAACCTTTAATATTTCATGTGAGGCTTCCTTCGGTAACACCTGCACCCGACAGCAATACCGACAAGTGATGCCACTGCTAATGTTGTTATCATCACTGCTGTTGTTGCTTGTATTACCGCCTTACTGAATCAACTAGTGCAGCAACTACTTCTACAGTACTGCCGATTGTTGTAATCTCTGCTGGGACTAATACCACCAACAGTGCAACCCCTGCTAGTACCAGCACAGCTCCTGTCTGTACTAGCAGAACCTCTTCCTGTGCTAGAACAGCCTCTGCCATTACCATCTCGACCCATCCTAGCATAACTATTGTTGTCATTAAGTGAATTCCACTCCTGTTGATAATTTCAACACTCCATTTTCTTTGAAACAAAAACAGGTCTGTATGAAAATGGAAATAAGAGAAATTATGAAGATGCTTGTGTGATCACTTCGACCTCCGTTGAGGCGTTGATGTCCACCTGGAGACGTCAGAGTATCATTAGGTTATCCTTCCCTTCCCCATCCAGTTTTCTACCCCAGTCCTTACTCTCCTACAGTCCTGTCTCCTCGTTTTCCACATCTCCACTCCTCCTCCGCTGTGCCCCCATCTTCACAGCCTCCGCTCCAACCCCGCATTATGCAAACGACCAACGTGAATCCTTTACCCATCTTTTGTGCTTCCTTGATTTATCCGCGCTGCCGATGCAAGGTAATGACCAGTGTGGGCCGGACTATAGACGTGATCCGCCGTGGTTCAGCAGGAGAGGCTGGCCAGACGCCGACCTCTGGACTCTGGGTCGCCAAGGGTAAGACCTGGCGACTCCTCCGCCCTGCGCGTCACACTGTAGACGAGAACTTGGCGTGAACATTTAGTGCAAAGGCTCTCGTTCCCCCCTCCAGTCCTCTTCCTCCCTCCTAATCCTCCCGTCTGCCTAACCCTCCTCCCTCCTTCCCCCAACCCTTACCCTCGCCTGCACCCTCCAACGCAACCTCCCAGATTTGCATAGCAGAGAAGAAGGATGAAGACGGGGAACCTTTCTTCTGATGTAAATTAAATCTACATATGAAAACATCGAGAGGGACCTGGGAAAACATGGGGAATTGTTGAGCTGTTGTTTAAGTGATAAATCTGCCCATTTAAATCTTCCAGGCAAGTGAGGAAGCTTGGAAGACAAGTAGCACTTACCTTAGTCAATAAAGTTTATTGCCGGATAAACAAGTCAGGCACCTGTGGGAAAGAATGAACCGCTACCATTATGTTTACAACAGGAGATATATTTGGAATTTTATGGCATGTGGAGAGAGCCAGAGAAAATTAATGCATGCGTCAGAAAACAGAGGCAGATACAGAAAGCTATCTAATGGAAAGAAAATTAGATAAACAGAGAAATCAGACGATGCATAGCAACTGGTAAGAAAGACAAAATTAGACAAAATACAGACAGAGACAGAAGGAAATAATGGGACTGTATGACAAAGTAGAGATTAAGTGAGGTGCAGGAACTGACATTATCTATAAAAGGAGATAAAGAGCAACATTTCTGAAAGCAAGTATCATGATTTGAAGAAGAAACCATAAGGAATGTCAGGTCATAGGTGATGGGAGAAGAATAAAGATACAAGTGAGAACACTGGATAGCAGAGAACGAAAACGAAACGAAATTTTATGAAACGCTTGGCGTAATGAAATACGGGACAGGACGACAACTAGAGAAAAAAATTTAAACATATTCGTATTATACGAGAAGAGGGAACCGTAAGATGATAAGTTGATGATAAACAAGCGGATATCACAGAAGAACACGTAAGGTGGGAGGTGCAATTAAATTGCAAAGGAGAAATTAACGTAAATTATGAAAAATAAATACAGCAAGACTCACAGAGCCTTGGGTATGGGTGAATAGTTGAAACAAACTTGGTGACAGGTTGAAACAGACCTAATGAATGACTGATCCGGACTTGGTGAATGGCTTACATATCTGGCAGCTGACTGAAACTGACTTGGTGACAGGTTGTGAGAGGCGTGATGAGCTGGTGAGACTGGCTCAGTGAACGGTTGATGCGGGAGGGAGGGAGGGAGGGAGGGGTTACTTAGGACTATCCAAGTTAGAGGTGTCATTATACCCAATGGTGACGGCGGAGGAGTGAGTGATAACTGTGGCCTCGTACATCGGCCGGCTCAGCGATGGCGGGCGCCACTGATAAGACCATCCGTCTTCACCCATTAAGACACTCCCTGGCCACAATGCATCTGCATATGGATGACCCGAGCGAGGACACCCTCACTACATTGTCTCTGATTTCTCATGATGACGCCTATCTACTTGACACTATGGGGGTTCCAACGCCATTAGATATTCTCCGAACACCTTCATGGTTTTTCCACGCTGGTTGCGACCCCTCTGTGGATTCTCAGTCGAAAGCTCGTCCATACGTTGAAACTTACTTGTTTGCCAGACATTACTGGAAGGTAGTTGTGAAAGAGACTGAAATAATGTATATCGGTGGATGATCTTTGATGACCATTCATTAGGCTGCGAGACGGTGAACAGCGACTGATACTCCGTACTGGCAAAGCCCCACCTGTTGCCTGAGAGGAGGGAACTCAAGTTTTTGGTCGGCTGTCAGGTGGTTAGAGCGCCGTCCTGCTTAGATGAATGAAGATGAATAGATGAGTGACTGCCTTTGTCTATAGCTACCGACAGTAGACAAGGTAAGCCGAATGTGTCTGATAGGGCAGGAATGTCCGTTTATACTGTGCTTGTCTCATCGTGTTGGCGTCTCCAAAATCTCTTGATGCATGCGTTGGTGGTGAACGCCTCGTTAGGACTGGCTTACTGTGCTAGACATCGCTGGAATCGTCAGGGGCCAGGATAGCGAGTGAACCTGGAGAGCTTGTATCTGTGACATTAGGTATGTAACCGTAGAAGCGTCTGTGTTAGAGACATGCATATGAAATTTTGACGCGACGTCAGAAAGACACGAAACACATAGAAAACTGAAGATAAGGATTAATTTATGGAAACTGAATAGAAATACATAATTTCAACATTTCCTGGCGCACCTTAACACATGATCACCAGCCAGACAACTGACGTATCAGGTCACTGGCACACATTACCCACTGATTCCCAGACGCTGCCATCCGTCTCTAGTGACTGAGTGATATTAGCCACACCCAAAACACGTGTACAGCATATACATCGGTAATGCAACCTTCCTGTTAATAGTATGTGGTTAACTCTGATCAACAGCGCGAAGCTGATCTCCCTAACATTGAGGGCTAACGACCTGAGGAGGTGTTTTGACAATTAGGACTCGGGAGTCTCCATCTTCCAGGACTGTATTTTTACGTTGGATTTGTTGACGTTCCTGTTACAGAGTTATGCTTGATGTGTTTGCGTTTATTGTATTGCGACGTCAAATGCCTTACTTCGATCTTACTTTGCAGTGTTCTTATGTGTATTTTATGTAAATTGTTTACCTCTAATGTTCATATAGCTTGTATCTCTCGTTGATTGTTTGAGTTTGTCTCTGTTTTGATTTCATATATTTAACGGGCAAAGGCATGCCCTAACCGTGGCCATTTCAGGTAGAGTGTAAGAAAATAAGTATAGAAAAAAGTTACTGTAGGGACTGATTTGGGATTGACAAAAGCAGGAAGATAATTCAAGAGCTTTGCTGTGTGAAGTATGGAAGAAATCATGATAGTTAATCCACGTGTGGCTGTTCTCAGCCTCACGGGACGGAAAGGTGTGGTTGAGGAAGGATGATAAAGGAAGGGCTAATGAGGGGGAGGGTCGTTGATTTCAGTTCGGCCAAGACAGAGGTGGGGGAGGAGCCATCCCAGATGTGAGCAATACTGGAGCGAAAAAGGAAAATAAACGTGCCACTTTTTCGACATTCAGGAAGCAGATTTTGTAAAGTTCAGCGTGTGGGTTTCCAGGAGAGAGTACAAACTATAGTAATGCCTAACACGTTTATGTTATCACCACGTTCAGTGGTGGTATTTTGAAATTTAAACGTAGAATGCGATGATTTGCTTTGTTGGCAGCTAATGATGATTATTCTAACTTGTTGTTACTGACGACCTGTCCAGTCTTCCGGTAGTCATAAGGGATCAGAACTGATTAATTGTTCTCTGGTCCTGTTTGACAACTCGTACAGTTTTCTACATGGCGCATATATGACGAGCATTGCACTGCTTGGCTTAATGGTGACCTAGCAGTTAATGACCAATAACTCAAACAAACGCGGTGTGGCAAAGGTGATTAAAGTGACTTGGTTTTTCGCTGATGATGTCACACGAGAAGACCAAATCATTCTCTCTTTTTAGCCCTGGTTTTTTCTTATATATCCACCGTTGATATTCCTTACTCTCTGTAATTTGCATTTGGCTTCAATTTTATTCTTTAGTGTTATTGTTTTCATAACGTTCTTCTACGAAATCTCCGCAAAGATGAAGTATTTTGTAAAACTATTTCATCAAAAGTTGCCAAAAGACAAGGTGGATATCCACGCCGTCTATCTATTCATGAGCTTCGCCATTTCGGATTTTTTAAGCATTTCTCAGAACGAAGGCGATGGCCGTCCACTTCAGAATTACAAGCTTGGAAACATCAATTTCTCTGGCGCATCTATCAGGCAACTGTAATTGCAGTTGACTCCATTTTTGAGAAGATAATAGCGATTTCACTGCATCTGAGATAATTATTCTCGTGAGGAAATTTCAGAGAGATAATCAGTTAACCATTAGAGGAAATGAGAAAGTCTGGGCAGAGTCTGCTTCCAAGATGACGAAGCGAAAACAGAAAAAAATAGCCAGGAAGGATGCGCCATTTGTCGTAGGAACAGAAACTAGTAATACAGGTGGAGATATATCACACAGGTCCCTGTTCTCGAGAGGAACGAGACAATGGGAGGGTTATTTTGAACAGCTAATGTAAAAATAACAAGTAATTGTGCTGTAAAGAAAAAATAATCCCAGAGTAGAGTAATTCTCAGTGTATAGCTTTAGGGAGTCGAGCAGGCAGTTCTCCAACATACCCAGAGCTCTGGTGCCTACTAAACTAGGAAATATAACTGGGAGCTAATAATCTTGACCGCTTAGAACGCGTGTGTGTGTGTGTGTGTGTGTGTGTGTGTGTGTGTGTGTGTGTCTGTGAGTGTTCTTCCAATGTATACACAGTACGCTTTTTTAGTAAACTGACATATCCTAGTCATAACAACCCATTTCTGGTTGTTCAGGAACAACCTATCATTAAACTACCATCTGAACAACGATCTAGTAGACAGGTGTGTTGAACAAATTCCTGCTGAACATCTATAGTTTGAAGAATACAAACCGGTGAACAAGTTCACGTTAAACAAAGCCCTAATGCTCACCTATCTCTTGGGCCTAAGCCATTCCTGTTGAATGACTATTCAATGAACAAGTACTTGCAAAACCAATGCAAATACACAACTTTTAACAGCAAAAATTTGTTTCCTAATAATTCGCCACCGATTTATATTCCATATAGATAACGAAACTGGAAAGGCATTGACAATGATATTCGTAAGAAAATATAACAGGCACAGAAGGTTAAGTGCGTCCTCCCAGCCGTGCCACAGGCAGTGGCTGCAGTAGCCAAGTGGTATATGACCGACCTTGGTTCTCAAAGCCTCGGCTGTGTCCTCGCCGGCAAGAGAATCTACCACACACACCTCACTCGACTCGGGGTAAATAATGGCTACCGATTTGATCGAGAAAGTAAACCTCAGAATTTGTGGTATACTGGCCTCCGGGCCCCCGACCCGTCGTCACCCACTGCAGGCCAGGCCGCTAGAGAATAGTTCTCTTAACCATAGATAGATAGATAGATAGATAGATAGATAGATAGATATTGATAAAGCCTTGCGAAGAGAATCCTTCCTAACCTTGGACTCGTTGCAGGACGCGGTGCGGTAGGACGCAGTGAGGAGACGTGGTTGACACCATCAGGGAGATACTGCGGCCGCGACCTTTGTCATGTCATCATTATTCATCCATCAGAGTGCGCCGCCGGTGAGTTGCTAAGTGGTGAATAATAAGGTTGGTTATTCAGCTTGTGGGGGGGAGGGGGGAAACGTTTATCGCTTATTAGGATGAATCACAAGGACTCATTTTCTGCCTGGTCGTATGCAAGCAGGTTGCTTCCCCTCCCTCTAAGCTTCACCAATCCTCCCTTCCCATCCCTCTCCCTTTCCTCCCTCAACCTCTCGTCCTCCCCATTCACTTCTCCCTCTGCCACCGAGAGATAGTTAACAGGAAATCTGTTTTATTTTCTTCTTGAGTCATTATGGTGTAAAAGAATGAGGCAGTGAGGTGGTGTGCCATGCCTCTAGTCACATTCCCACACTTGTTGATCTCATATCACTGTTCCTGGAGAGGTCTGAGATAGTCCAGCTGATAATCTGATCGAGGGAAACGCTATCTGATGACGCTGCAAATTGCTGTGGTTCCACGTCCGCATCACCTGTTGCAGCAGGGAGGTCCTCCTCCCGCCTTTCTCAACCCTGTCAAAGCTTTCAAAGGGCGATGATCTCCCTGGCTCGTGGTAATGTCCTCCCTGGAACGTGCACAACGCTTTTGGTAGCTGTTGCGGTCGTACCAGACCCTCTCAGCTATGATGATCTCCCTAAACCGTACCAGACCCTCTCATGTGTAATGATCTCCCTAGACAGTACTATACTCCTTTCACCCTGAAACGCACTGGTTGATTTCATCAGCGATAATCTCCCTGGATTGCAGCACAACCACTCAGCGTTGATGATCTCCCTGGACCGTGCTTGACCCAGCCAGTAGTTGTGAGATCTCCCTTGACAGTATATGATGAGCTCCCTGGCAATATCCACGTGGAACCTCATAGCAAGTCTTACAACACGTACCCCTCTCCCCAGCCTCACTCCTGGACTTTGCTAAAATCTTCGGAGCCATCCTTTAGTTAATGCCATAGTGGTTCATCGCCCTGTGCAGCGCTACCATCAGAGACGACAGTTAATGGGGCTGTAGGCGGACCGTCCCCGATGCCACGATAGAGCCACAACATGCAGGGTCCCACTCCACACAGCTCGACTAATGGACCTCTGACTGGTGACTGGCTTAATGACCCTGGCTGTTGATAGCCAGACAAGGTCAAAACTGATCAGCTGAGAGTTTTGTTCTCCGACCATAAGAAAAGCACGAGTTGTAGTGAATATAGCATCATGTTTGCTATATTCAATTTCTTAGAATATGAATATGGACAGACAATACTAAAGGTGTGAAGCCATGGGGCACTGAGCATAGCTGGTTACTGACGAAGGAGGAGAGGCAATCTTGGGCATCGATAGCGAAGGAGGGCGGGGTATTGCATGATCTCAAAGACAGGCAAAGAATCGTTGGATGCAGGAAGGAAAGAGTGTATGTACTCCTGGTTATTAAGACTGGGAAGTAATTACTTTTGTCTATCAACAGGGAAAAATACTGGCAGTAACGTGTAATAAGTTATCTCCTGTTGTAGACGGTGGAGGGAGCGCTCTTAGGTTTTCAGCTGGGAGGTGTACTGATTGCTATTTACGACGAGTTGGCGCTATTGGCTATCAGTTGCGGGAAAGTAGTTCTGTCTTCTGCTGGGAGGTGGAAGGTGATACCATTTACTGGCAGAGGAAGTTGCCTTCTACTGACGTGGAAGAAGGGAAGAGAAGGCGTAATGACGGTGGAATGAAAACGTTGGCTGCAGAAGCAGAGGAGGAACAGCGTAGTATACATGAGATAAGAAGAAGGCATCACCGTTCTCTGGCAAGATGTCACTGGAGAGCTCACAGAATACGAAACCTGAAAGTGATCACAGTGGACATTGTGATACTGCTGTTTAGATCAGAACTCTCGCTGTTTGCTCGCCCAACTCGCTTTGTTGACAAGAATCCATATGAGTGAACGTCCCAACGTTCACAGTTTACGTTCCTCCTCTGCACAACGTCACTATTGTCAATAGCCTCTTCCTCGGTTTCAACTGGTCGTCAAGCAAGTAGTGGCCCAAACATTATTAAATTGGATGGATTTGTATAAAGCTGTTATTCATCGCAATGGTCAATACGAGCGAGTCTGTACCTCAAGTTTTAGACCAATCTATCGCTTTAATGGATATCTGTCGGTTTGACAAAGTGCATTGGAAGCAAATTTTACTTTGGTTTATGAAAGCTCGTTGGATAATATCAAATCTTGCCAAAAGACTGCTCATTGTCTGAACTTATACCATGAATCTAGTGATTCCCCCAGTCATTTGATCATCAGTTGATGTAAGCAGTAGTCAAAAATAACAACAAAGTTTGTGATGTAGAATTTTTCAGAGCGGAGCCTGGCTCTCGTGGGAGCTGGGTGGGATAACACGCCCAACCCCCTCGGCTCAGTGCTGAGGTC
>JAUUDW010622561.1:0-11630 GCA_032361385.1 Panulirus guttatus
CCCCTCCCCCACCCTATGACTCACTTCCTTTTTTGTACTTCATCGCCACTTCCCACGTCAGCAAGGTATTGCCAGGAAACAGTCGAAGAAAGACCCATCCACTCCTATACTCAGATATATACATACACATACCTACATGTACATATACGTGTTCAAAACAAACATACATACATACATTTACATATACATATATACATATGTAAATAGTACTCATACTTGCTTGCCTTCATCCATTCCTGGTGCCACCCTGCGCCACAGGAAATAGCATCGCCACCCCTTGCGTCAGCAAGGTAGCGCCAGGAAACAGAAGAAAAAAAGGCCACATCCGCTCACACTCTGTCTCTAGCTGTTAAGTTTAATGCACTGAAACCACAGCTCCCTATCCACATCCGGGCCCCACAGACCATTCCTTGGTTTACCCCAAACATTTCACAAGCCCTGTTTCAGTCTGGGGACTAGAGGCCATATATATATGTTTATGTATATACTGTAAATTCATTTATTTATTCATTTGCATGGTTCAGCTTTGCCAGCCACAACTGGAGTTGTTCTCTTATTTTGAACTCAACAAAAGTAAGGCAATCTTTAATAATAAGTATATTAGGGGAATCAGGGTGGCATTATATCAGCTGTAGAGCACAGTTGACCTGAAAGATAGCACCCTTGTTGGGGAGGGTACTTTGGGCAACGAATACCATGAAAGCAAGCTGCATGCACTTAGATGGAACCGATGAGTGATTAACCATCCATGGGTCGGTACAGTGTATAATGTTTGAATGGTTCCTGTTGAGTGGTTTGGATGGTTACAACCAAATGAAAGGCCACCAACTGATGTTCCGCCACCCAGTTAAGCATGGCAGATTGGACATCAGGAGTATAAAAGTAGAACCGAAGATGCTTATATGCCTTATTCTACCACAAAGCCTTAAGTTTAGCCATGGATTCCCCAAAATCTTACTAAATTAAAATCTGATTTTTTTTTTATGTGCCTTCAGGTTGGAGCTAAATATGTGATGTTAGGACGTCACCTTAGACTGTTAACTTCAAAGTATATACACGGGGTTCCCGCAGAACATTTCACAGTGTTGTTCCATGATAGCATTCAAGGATTAGGGTAAAAATTCATATGATGACATTAAATCCTTGCAGTAGTGTCTTATTTGAAGAAAGATTATATTTTTCAAGTATTCTTTTCCATTAGTAATGAAATATTCATCCGTATTGTAAAATTTTTCAATTATAATGCTATTTATACTGATATCAAAGCAAGATATAATTAAACACATCATATACTATTCACTGATGTCACGTTATAAGGAATGCCAAGTTTTCATATATTTAATGTGCCATATGAGTGAGATCTACCAGACTTGAAAAATTGAAATATATAATATAATAGCCAGATACATCAACAAAGAAGTGGATAAACTTACTGTAGAAGTCTTGACAAACCATTCACTCCATCACTACCAACCTCAAACCCTGACCACCTACATTCTCATAAATTGTCATTAGATATTGTCTGATTTACCTGTAAAAAAGCAACAGTTGTTGAATCTGTCTCATTCACATCATGATTTTGTGGTTCACTGATTGTAAGCTGTTTTGGGTGTAGTCCTTACATGAGAATTAGGTTAGAAAAACATTTGGTGAGGAAGACAATCCCCCTTATAACATGGGTTTCAAATAGGTCTACTTGTACAACGACATTTTGCTAGAATGACAGATCTCCAGAAATGTAATCCCATTGTTCTATAAGGACACCTTTATTATGGTACTTTTGCATTTTATTCTTTTAGAGTAAACCAGTTATAGTACATCTCCATAATATCCTCAGCCAGTTTTAGGCAATAAAAAAACAGATCATTTTGAACAAAATCATGTTAAGGAAATGGGTGCATGGATAATTTTGAGGACATTCAAGGCTTAGGAGGCCCAATTAAGATGCTAGAGTAATATCTTTCCTGTGGTAATGAAATTTGTAGATTTTGAATTGGTATACAAAATACCATGAAGTAAAAATCTTGTTATCCTTTACAGTTTAACTTTCTTGATTATTACAGCTACATATAGAAAGGAAAAATTTAGTGTTTTTCTTTCATCTCCCTAGTGATAGGAGAGAAAAACTACTTTCCATAGATTCCCAGCATGTCATAGAAGGCGACTAAAAGGGGTGGGAAGGTGGGTGAACACCCCGTCTTCCTTTGTATTGCAATTTATTAAAAGTTGGAACAAAAGGAACCAAGTGAAGAGTGCACATCCTCCTCAGAGGCTCAGGTTAGGGTGTCTAAATGTGCAAGGATGAGAAGGGAGAGACATGTATGTTTTAAGACGGGAACCTGGATGTTCCAACTCAGTGAAACTAAACTCAAGGGGAAGGGGAGAGAGAGAAAATGGTTTGGAAATTTATTTGTGGAAAATCAGATTTGTGTGGGGGCAATAGCTAAAGTAGGGTCAGCACCTCTGCTGAAGGAGTTGTAGGTAAGTGTGGAAGATTTTAAGTGAGTGAGTCCCACACTGGTGTGGGTAAAGACAAAAGTGGTTTTCAAGAGATGGGTGACTGTTAGTGCATAGGCACCTGTTAATGAGGGAAGTGAGGAAGAGAGGCAATTGTTTTGAGAAGATCTGAGTATATGGATCACCAATTTTGATGTAAGGAAGTAAGTATAAGTGATGTGTGATTTGAATTTGAGAGTAGATAATGTGGCAGTTGTGAGGTTATAATTAGGGGGCATATTGTACCCAGTTTTGTGCTTGAAAGGATTGGACAATTTGTAGAGTTATGTGCTGGAAACTGATTTGAGATTGGGAGTACCTGTTTTAAAAGTAGGGACATACATAAGTATACATGGACGAGAGAGATGCATGATAAACAGGCATTATTGTATTATTTACTAATCAATAGGCCTCTAAAAGAGAAATTCTAGGATTTGAGTGTTCTAAGAAGGGTAGCTGGTGGGATGGCCGCTCAGTGCTTGGTGTAGGTGAGAATGAAAGTTGGTAGAGGCTATGATATGATATAGAGGAAATGTTATGGATGGGAAAAATGTAGTGAAGGGGAATAAGTCTGGAAAAGAGGCATGTGTGAAGATATACCAGGAGAGATTGAGTGGATAATGGCAGGAGATGAGAGGACAAAAAACAGGAAGTTGGCAAAGAATGGGTTGTGTTTAGGGAAGTGGTGCTTACATGTGCAAGAGAAGTGTGTAGCATCCAGAAGGTGGGAGATACATATGTTAGAAAGGGTAATGAGAGGTGTCATAAGGAAGTTGCTAGTGAAAGACAAAAGAAAGATGCATGGGTGTTACTTGCAGGGAAGTAGTGCAAGTAATTGGGAGATTAAAAAGCAGAAGGTAAAGAGGGAATGTGCTGGGGCTGAAAAAGATGGCAAATTAGAGTTGGGTGAGTGAACTTTAGCACAGTTTTGTGAGAACAGAAAAATGTTTTGGAAGGAGGTTTATAGTGAGAGGAAGAAGAAGAGATTGAATGGGAGCAACAGTGAAGGGGCAGATGGGGAAGTCCTGATAGGCAGAGATTAGGTGAAGAGAAGACATAGTGACTGTTTTGAAGGATTGTAGAATGTGTTCGATGATAGGATGGAAGATGTGAGTAATTTTGGATGTGGAGGTATGAGAAGTGAAAGAGTCATGGCAAATGGTTTGGTGAATAGAGGAAAGGTGGTGAAAACCTTGTGTAAAATGAATTGTGGCAAAGTAGCTGGAATGGATGGAATTTCAATTAAATTTCTTAAGAAAGGGAGGTGACTGTGTTGTCGATTAGATGCCTGAGGTTTAGAAGAATGCCTGTTAGTGCTATTGTGTAAAGGCAAGGGGGATAAAAGAAAATGTTTGAATTATGGAGGTACATACCACTAAGTTTGTTGAGTATATCTGGTAAGTTGTATGGTAAAGTTCTAAGTGAAAGGGTGGTGGTGTATTCAGAACATCAGATTCGGGAAGAACGGTGGGGTTTCAGGAGTGGTAGAAGATGTGTGGATCTGGTGTTTGTTTTGAAGAATTTGATTGAGAAATACTAAATGAAACAAAAGGATTTATGTGTAGCATTTATAAATCACAGAAAAAGCATTTGGTAGGGTTGATAGAGATGCTTTTTGGAAGGTGTTACAAATATATGGTATAGTAGGAAAGCAACTAGAAGTACATAGTGAGATGTTCTTACTGAGAGCATAAGGCATATGTGTGATTAGGAAGAGAGGAGGGTGAGTGGGTCCAAGTGAAGGTGGGTCGTTGGAAGGGGTGTGAGGTGTCACCATAGTATTTTAATCTGTTGATGGATAGAGTGGTGGGGGTCTTGGTGAGAGGGGTAGGTCTGCAAGTTATCAAAGGTAGGACACTGGAAGGTGAGTCATTGTTTGCTGGTGACTGGTGGAAGATTCAGGTGAGACACTGCAGAAACTGGTTTCTCAGTTTCTTGAACATGATGGAATAGTAGCTGAAGTGGTGCAGTGTGCAGTTTTTAAAGACAGTTTAGTTATCAGAGCTCTAAGGGAAATAATAAATAGAAAATTAATGGACTATCAGATGTAAATAATCTTATTGAAAGGTATGCAACTTATGTGTAAGTGAAACATGAATGTTCGAGTGGAATGGGCAGTTGACTGTGTTAAGGGAAAATATTGAAATGAGGTGAAGAATGAGAAAGTCCAAGAAAAGTAGTTTATTAAGGGAGTGGCTAACAAGTAAAAGATGGAACTGAATGGATTTCTTTTTTTTTCATACTTGATCACCATTTTGCATGTTAGTGAGGTAGCACTAGGAACAGATGGAGAAAGGTTGCATCCACTTACATCTTTCTAGGTGAATGGATATAATGAACTATTCTAATTTTTCTTTTTGTTTGTGTATTCTGATCATAAGTTTTCTTCAGGTAATGTGGTGATGCAATCAAGTGGGCTGGATGGACGACTCCCAGTTTTCGTCTTTCCCCAGTCACTTACTTTTTACGTCGCTGATCAGAGTACTCACAAGCAAATTGTGACCTTGTACAACCCCTATGACTTCCATATCTCCTTTTCAGGTAGGTTCTTTGCTTTGAAATTTCACTTGATATCTATGATGGTATTGTAACAGTACTTTGATTTACTGGTAATGTGAAATTGTGCTCAGGTCCAAGCAAAAGAGATGAAAAATACTCCATAGTAAGACTGATTTTGTTTGACCAGATTTGTAGCAGTGTTTCCATAGTTTTTATATTTTACCTGTAGGATATTTAAGCCCACTGGATATGGTAGAAATATTGGTACAGTATTGGAAAGTCATGCTGATATAAGAATAAGATGTAGAATCTTACTCATATGGAAGGTATATTTAATGTATGGTTTGCCATTGTTTTTGATAGTCCTCTACCCTCTGCAGTTCAGGCTATCACAAAGTTGCAGTGTTACTCCTTTGCTTATTCAGACATTTTGAATCAGTGACATGATGACATGTATCCATCACATTCTAGTTGGTCTGTTATATTGTAAATACAGGTTGAGAATCCATTATATGAGATTCCAAAAACCATGAAGCCTTGAAAACCAAAAGTTAACTTCCAAGGCAATGCAGGTCTTGCGTAACAGGCCCAACCAAGGAATTCTAGATCGTCTTTGCCGAAGAGAAAGCCAGTAGTGTTCCTGTACCTGCCAAAATGTCGGAATCTGCTCCATCTATGCTCATTCTTGGCCAGGTTTTTCCCAGAATGATAAATATAGTGTATTTTGGGAAAAATGATTTAATGGTAAAATTTTATTGCTCTTAAAGAAATTACTTATTTCACAAAAAGTGCTCCTTGGTGCTGGCCAAATATCCAAGTAGGGATTAGTATGGTTACTGGTGAAGCTGGTAAGTGGCCCAGATGGGGTTCATGTTCAGAAGAATTTTGACATTTAGATACGAAAAAATGAAAAAAATGCACAATGAAGGTTTCTTAAAAAGGCCCCAATATTGACAAAGTAATGCAATTTTTTTTTATCTGAATTATTCCTGTGAGTGCCCGCTGTAGGGTTACGCTTTGCCCAAGACTCCGTTGGGTGAACTGCTGTATTATGTCATCATTCTGAAAACTGAAATTTCCAAAATCTGAAACAACCTGAGCCTCACAGTTTTCGGATAATTGATTCTCAGCTTACACAGGAAGACTGTTATAAAGCCTGTTTCTAAAAATTATGAACTCACAAAGTCCTTGATCCAGTGCATTCAAGATTACCACCAATTAAAGCATGTTTCCAGAGTTGGCCACTGTTTACCATGCAATGTAGCATTTTTTTTT
Organism: Panulirus guttatus; assembly: GCA_032361385.1. NCBI lineage: Eukaryota > Metazoa > Arthropoda > Malacostraca > Decapoda > Palinuridae > Panulirus > Panulirus guttatus. Next base: position 6,271 of record JAUUDW010622561.1, read on the forward strand.
CTTTCTTTTTTTTATGTTGAAGGCTCTAGTCATGGATAAAAGTCCACATCAAGGCAGGGGCCCAAACTGAAATACAGAGAGAATTGAGAAAGGGGGAAAACAGACAAGGAAAGTATTTACAGATTTTTGAGAAAGTGAAAAACATGTCTCTTGAAATGAGCCAGGTCATAGTTATTGGGAAAGACATGAGAAGGTAGAGAGTTCCAAAGCTTCAATGTGTTGGGAAAGAAGCAGTTATCAAAATGGCACACCCTTCAGTTGCTGATGGCCACACAATAATCTAAGAAAGGTAATTCTCTTAAATTAAAAGTTAATTCATCCCACTTGATATTAATTAGTTTCTTAATTGTTTACTTTTTTTTTGGTGGTGGAGGCTCCATTCATGGACAATGGTCATATATAATTTACTCTTCAAACTTATATGTATATATACCATATAACTTGCCATCTTATGAGTGCTGCACTTATTTTTTCTCCTGTGCTACTATTCCATAGGTACAGGGGTATCAGTTATCTGAGTGATTTGGTGTTTTTAATAGTGCCTATCTATTTATATATATCTCTGATGCCTGTTCCAACTGTAACTCCCTTAAAGGGGTGGCCACGTCTACAGAGTCTCCATAACTAATGAAGTCCAGTGCCGCTTCCTATCCTTTTGTGCCTCATACTTAACAGGCCACTGGCAGAGTGCAAGTCTAGCGCAGTGTTTGCAGAGGCTCCTACCTGATGTTCCAAATGAATACTTGTATCTAATGCTCCTACCTACTACTTCGACCTAATGTTCCTACCTAATGCTCCTAAATATTCATACCTATTACTTCTATCTATTCTGTCTACTGCATCTACCATTTTGCTAGTGCTGTTGCAAATAAACATTTCTGAAATCAGAGAATTCAAATAATCAAAGCTTTGCATTTTGTTTTTTTAACAGATCTAGGCAATGCCAGTTTTTACAGAAGCCCATGTGAAAGAAGAATATTGTGCATAACAGCAGCTGTAGGGACCCTGCTTAAAGTTGAGGCTTTGGCTAAAATAGGAAACATTACTGAAGCTCTCAAGAATTGCATCAGGTCAGTAATTCATGTTTTGTATTTTCCTTAGAGTACAGGAGTGATATCTCTTGTATGTCGAATAAGGCAACAAAGAGGGTTGGGTATTGGGGCTGAAAATTGTCCTCTCCTGTATTTGTTTAATCTGCCATGAAGTAACAAGAGAAAGAAGTTATGAAAGCTTTTTCCATGAACACTCAGTTGTTAGTTCCTGATGCTACCTTGCTAAGTTAGGAAACAGCAGACAGGTAAAAAAAAAAAAAGTTTTGTGGTGTTAGGGACTGAACATTCATGAGAGCAACTGGGATGCAATGGATGGGATGAATTGTATCCATGTATATTGGGGTGACATGCCACCATTGGGATGAATTAGGCCTTATAAAGTGGAATGAATGAATTGGATTAACATGGTATACAGGGATGACATGCTGCCAATGAGCTGAATCAGGGTACGTAAACATGGGCCAAGTCTAGTCTGCATAGATTGGCCCTAGTACCGACAAACATAATATTTTGTGTATTGCATGATATCCATAAGAAATTAGTTTAGTTTAGATGTTGAAAACAACACTTTTTGAGCTTAAGTACTAGTACTTCAATTAGAAGAATTGCCTTCATGAATGCTGAATGTTGCAAGTTATACAACTCATAATAATAGTGAGTATCTCGACTTTAAGATCTTTGTTCACTGATTTCCAAACAAAATAAAGCTCTATACATTCAGACAAGTGCCAGTGAAGGATAGTTTTCAGCTGTTCTCAGGATGATTATTTCCAAAATGTCCTTGTGCGTAAAGCAAACACATCCTTAAAATTACTTCTGAACACCATAAGCATCCCTCCAATTTTACTGATAGATTTTGATGAAAGTGATACCAATCGATTCCCTACACATGTGACTGTTGATACAGATTTATTTCACTTCACATTTTCCCTTTACTTCAAAACCCTGCCCACATCATAAGGTCTTAAAATTGTGGTAATAGAAGGTGCTACACCAATTATAATCGCACATTCCAGTCATCTCGACAGAGGAATCAGTATTACCACATTTGTCAAATTCTATCAATGCCCATACTCTTTTTGATAGATTACCTATAAAAGTTCTGTTAAACAAGAGAAAAATAAAAGGAAATTTCCCCACTTCTGGTGCACATTTTCAAGTCTTCCAACCGGTGAGAACCCCAATTTTCCAGTTTCTGGTGCACATTACCCTGTCTACCATCTACTGAGAACCCTCTTTCCCTCTTCTACACAAAATTTTACAGCTTTTTGGGGTACAGTTCCATGTTTCCTTAATAACTTCTCCCACACCTCCCCAATTTTTTTCAACCCACCCCATTAACTTCCGCTCTGCATATATTAGAATTTGAAATAGTGAGCAGTGTCATAGAGCTACAACTATGTAAATAAATACTCACCACTTTTGGTTACATTGAGCTTGACAGACATAACAGGACAGTTGTTTGTACCAGGAGTGTCCATTTTTTTTCGTTAAAACGATAAATCCTGCTGATTTTAGTGTGACTCAAGAGTTTAGGGTAAAGCCTCGCCACCAGGGTAGTTCTGTTGGGCAGTGAACATATTTTTTCTAAGAATAATCCACATCACAAAAGTGGGCTTTTCCACGTGGTTCACGGTCGTAATCTCTCAAGGGCGGGCATATTGTTTTCCATTTTTCTAATATCCCTTTTGTTTATAAACCAGTCTTTTCATTTGTTTTTGTCATTATGGGAAGAGCACACACACACACACACACACACACACACACTCATTAAAAATAAAGAAATCTCATTAGAGCGAAGTTATGCGCAGTATAATCCACGGGCTTAAGTTGTCAACTGAGGTTGGTGGTGGGTGACTAAAGCCTGGGTCAACAGGTCAGCAGGTGATCTGTGGTGTGGAGTCAGCCAATGAGTGACACCCTGGCTGGCCCATAATATTTCCTGTGCTTGAATTTAAGTGGAATATTGAATCGTGACTAAATACGCTATGAATTTCGCTATCTTTGAGACATTAGGTCGTGAAGATGTTTCCATACAAACTTTAAATGCTCTAGTATGTGTTTAGATTGAAAGAGAAAATTAATCTGAACATATTAAGATATATAAAATTACAACATAAATCAATCGAAAGAAGACGTGGAGATGTACTTTTATGATAGGGATAGTGAATGAATGCAGGATGTGCACATTGGCCGCTTGCGGTGACTAATACCAATGTAATTATTACCTTCTGCTTTCAACTTCACTTGGGGGATAGGAAGATTAGATTTATATATTATTTATGTCTAACTGTAATTTAGGGACAAACGATAAACATTATTTTTAATACCTTTTCCCTCAAAACAATTCTATTGCGTCATACATGATTTTACATCTTTTTCTCGCTTATGTGGAATCCACCACATTTACAGTTAATGAAAGGAACATCTATATTACGGAAAGTAATCAACTAACCTCATTAAGTCAGGTTGAAAGGGATACTTCAGTTGACAGTAGAGTGGTTGTAATGAGGTGGATGGTGGAGGAGACTTGAGGTGGTGGAAGCTCAAGACAAATCTAGTTCCCGCTTCCTTGTGTAAATCTCTTCCTTATCTTAATTTTTCGTTTTTTGTACAGAGCTTAGTATATTATAACAGTTTACCACGAACGTGGATGAATCGATAGTACTGATAATGGAGAGAAGGCGGGCGGTGTTGGAGTTACCACCATCACATCCACCTTTACGTCGCTCCAACACTTGGCATCTACAACAGATTACTACTGTGTGTGTCTTTTCCTTTAACCGATATTATATTCAGTATATTTAGGGTACATCCTGTTCGTTCTTTTACCACGCAATAAGAATCGATATTACTGAGAGATGGGGGAGAATCTCCAACAAAAGGTGAATGCTCACCCTAAGAGATGAGATTAAGTGTACCAAGTTTACTTAGGTATCCGGACATATGGACAACCTCCGTGTGGTATTGATATTGTATATTATATCATTGTGAAATCGCCTTTCTCATCAGTACGCCATTTTTAAATTAATTCAATTTTTAATTATCACAAGACAAATTTCTGCGAGTCCCAGTGCTACCCAGGACCTCTCTCTAAAAGTTCCTGCCCACGCCCAAGGCTGTGCACACTACTTACAGTAGCAGGGAAATGTAGACACCCTTTTTAGTGAATTCTTTTAGACAATAATAACATCCTCGCCAAAGGTAACTTTTCACACGCATTGTAAACCTCTTGCAGACGGAGCTCGGTAACACCAAACTAAGTGAATAATGAGGTATACAAAATTATACGAGTTCGGGATTGGTTCACCATTTTAACAAGTGGAGTGATTGGGTACTTGTGACTAACACCATTGCTCGCTTACACTAAAGACAACCATAACTTTTGTCTTTCAGTCTTGTTCATGGGGTTGGATAAGTGGTTTTATGTAATAAACTATTAATGTTCTGTAATTACTTATCAAAGTATGAAAAATTATTAATCATTACTTAATAACGTTTCCAGATGTATTGCCTATATAAATTTTCTTGTTTGTAGTGGAATGGAATTAATATGTATATTACATTACTATATTGCTATATAAGAATCCAGGTTGTATAGCCATTATATATATATAGACAAGGAATGAAAAATTACTGGCGTGTAACTCCACCGCTCGCATAACTACTGTAACTCTCGACCTCTCTGTGGTACTGGCTGATTCGTTTTTCTAATTAATTATGATTATTTTTCGCTAACTGTAAATGAGATAATCTCAATATCAGTGGGAAAACAACGTTATATTACTTCATGCAGATGTATACGTTTTCGGAAGAAAAGTCAATATCATACTAGTTAGCTTTGGTTTTATCCTGTAGTTTGAAATATTTTCTAGCAATCTTGAATTAGGAACAGACGAAGAATAGTCTCATTTGTTCACGTCCATTCTGTGGATATAGCCCCTCATCCAAAGCCAAGCCATACACACCTATCCATGGTTTCTCATGACAGTTACTTATGCCTTGTTTTACAGCCGTGACAGCATGTTGCCTCTTATATCATATCGCTCCACTGTATTCTATGCTAGGATGCTTTTCACCCTCTTGCATGATCATGCCCCAGTAACTTTAAGCCTCTTTCACTCCATCTCCATTTTGGTTCACCCCTTCCTTTGCTCCATCCACTTCTGACACATAATATATCCTTTTAGACAGTCGCCCTTCATTCATCCTCACCGTATGTCCATACTATTTCTGCATAACTAAACCTCTTTTTCTGTCATTACTTTGACAATGGACCTTCCTCACTCCACATATTATCATCAAGCA
>JAUUDW010622593.1:0-11629 GCA_032361385.1 Panulirus guttatus
TCTCTCTCTCTCTCTCTCTCTCTCTCTCTCTCTCTCTCTCTCTCTCTCTGTCTCTCTCTCTCTCTCTCTCTCTCTTACGCAAAGTCATCAAACATGTGAGAGTTTAACACGACAAAGTTTCTTTCATTCCATCCTTCCATCTCCAATTAGTTTCCCGGCTCCCCTTGTTCCTTCCACTTGTGACACATGTATCATCTTTGTTAACCTTTCCTTCCTCATTCACTCCATACGTCCAAACCATTTCAAGGTAAACTTTACTGCTGTTTCAACCACGCTCTTTTTATTTCTCCAGTTGTCTCTTACCATTTCAACTATCTCTTAACCACATATTGCCCTCAAACATTTTATTTTCAACATATCCACCCTCCTCCGTAGAGTCTTATCTAAAGCCCATGCTACAGATATAATAATGTTGGGAATACTGTACCTTCAAATCTACCCATTTTTGCCCTAACACACAATGCCTATTTCCACACATTCTTTAATGTTCCCAGAACTTTCACTCCCTCATCCATCCTACGGCTCACTTCCGCTTCCACGGATCCATTCTCCGCCGTGTCCACTCCCAGATATGTAAACCACTTCTCTTCCTCCCATTCTTTCTCCATTCAAACTCACAACCCATCTAACCTTTCCCTCATCCCTGTCAAACCTGAAAACCTTGATTTCATTTATATTTACTCTCAACTTCCTCCTTTCACACACCCTTCCAAACTCAGTCAGTCACCAGGTTCCACGGTTTCATACTCGAATCTGCTACAGTGCTGTGTCATCAACAGAGAACAACTGACTCGACTTCCTAAACTTCCTTAGCCCTCTCATCCCCTACAGATTGTATTCTCGCCCCTATCTCCAAGATTCTTACATTTACCTCCCTCACTATCCTATCCAAACACAAATCAAACAATCATGATAACAGCACAAAACCCTGACGTAGACCAGCTTTCACTTGGAACCATTAAATCTCTTCTCTTCTTCCTCGTACATATGCCTTACTCTCTTTATGAAAACTCCTCAAGGCCTCTAGCAGCTTTCCTCCTACACCGTATATCTTCAAGACCTCCTACAAAGCATCTCTATCAACCTTATCAAATGCTTTCTCCAGATCCATAAATGACACATCCAAACCTATCAGTTTCTTTAAGTATTTTTCACCCTCATTTTTCAAAGCAAACACCTAACCCACATATTCCTCTGCCACTTCTGAAACCACACTGTTTCTTCCCAGTCTGATTCTCTGTACATGCCTTCATTCTCTCAATCATTGCGCTCCCATACAACTTACCAGTTACAATCAAGAAACATATACCTCTGAAGTTTAAGCGCTGACCATTATCACCCACTCATTTATGCAATGGAACTGTTCATTCATTCTCTCAATCCTCAGGCAACTCATAAGGGTACACAGACGTTGAAAATCCTTACCAACCAATCAACAGCACACTCACCCCATATCTTGATAAATTCAATTGGAATACCATCCACTCCAGCCGCCTTGCCACATTTCATCTTACGTGATGTCTTCGCCACGTCTTTTTTCTTCACCGAACAACTCTTCTTGACTCTCACTTCGCAAACCACCCTGACCCAAACACCCAACAAAATGCAAAATGTAGAGTAAAACAATTTTACGATTGATAGGAACAGTGCATCATATATGCAATGTAAACAGAAGAATCAAATATTATTAAAATGCCCCCACCGCGACAGCATGTTCGGTAGAGCGTTCGCCTTCTAGCCCAAATTCCGACATTGGATCCCGGGCTGGAACGCGTCGCAGGAATCGATGTAGATACAAAAGAATGATTCCCGACGAAGCTTCCTTGGTGGGGGAGGAAGGGTAGGTGAGAATCTTTTTGTTGTGTATGTAAGCAAATAGACAATGAATTGATAGATAAATGATAATGTATTGGATTTAGACAGCCATTCGACTGAAAATACACAACTGAGGTATGTGTGTACGTGCATGCGGGTGGTGTGTGTGTGTGTGTGTGTGTTTCGTGTGTGTGCGTGTGCTTGTGTGACTGGATACCTGAATTACTTATAACTTTAGTGAGGATAAATGCGACCTGGTATGGCTGTGTCTACACGCTTCCGTCGTTTGGCCAACCTTGCAGCTACATACCTTTAAATTCTCACATTTAAACACAATGTCTCAAAATTACTTCCACAAACGCGAACTTAAAATCCATCCATTTAACTCCGTTATTTATTGCCGAACATTTAAACACCATCATTTGAAGGTAAACCTTTCAGTTGCATTGTTTCAAGAGAGTCCTTTCATATACGTTATATAAACACAGACCTTGCAAGTACATTTAATCAAACGAAAACTTGTGCAAACCGTCAGTGAAACTCGAACTTTTAAGCCCGTCAATTTGGCACCTAGTCTAAAATTCTGCCAAACGACTGCGAACTTTTAACTCCGTCAAACTGCAGCTTTTGTATGAACTGCTGTATTTAACTGTAGAATTTTAAAGTAATTTAATTTAACGATATCCTTTGAAGCCTATCCTTTTAATATGAACCTTTAAACTCTGTTTCTGGAAATAAACATAACCTTTAAGTTCCATCACTGGAAACTAATCTTGTACAATCTATTAAACTCCATCATTTAACGCGAACTTTTAAATCCTTCCACTCATCTGGGCCACTCATTCCCTGGCTGCCATTCACACTTTGTCCTTTTAAACTCTGTCTTGACTTCGCTCTCATTCATCCGTCATTGGGATCGTCTCGCTGATATTCCATTCATGAAATTCATTCCTGCAGCTTATCATTTGACCGCCATGTTGGTTTCCTTAAGGTTTATGGTTAAACCTAAAGATTCTCTCTCCATTGTTGACAGTGACGGAGCCACCTGTATGTTGTACAGTCAAGGACAAATGCTGGCAAAAGCCCACCTGGAGGTGTATGGACCTTGTATCTATGAAATTCTGAGTCCTGATTTTCATAAACCAATTCGTCTGTGTACCGACAGATGGCGTACTTCTCTGGGTAGCTTTTGGTGTATGTGCGTGTGACAGACATGCAGTCAAACAGACAATTCGGTTTATTTCGAAAAAATTACATGGTTGACGATGCAAGATCCATTAGGGCACATATTTACAATAATCAATACAAGAATTAAAAAGCGTCATCTGCCGTAACAGAGAACAAGATGGTATGTAATAAACGAAGAAAAATCAGTATGATTTACACTATACGATATGTCCATCCGTTTCTTATTCGTTGTCACACACCACTAGAGCTAATGAGTCCTCTCACATATGGGATACACGACCATTACAGACGTGTTCCACATCTGAACGGTTGGAGTCGGTCACTGCCGCTTGATGTTCTTGTGCTCACCTCACTACGTCGAGGAGGCAGGAGGTCCCTTTGCCTATCGTCGCTGAGAAGTCCCTTCGCGAACTTCAAGGTCAGCTCTTTCCTCCTTTGTGACAATGTCTGTAAGGAGGACCTTGTGAGGGCTTCTAGACTAATTTTTTCACACCCGCGGCAGATCTTCATGGCTCTGCTTTGCACCCTCTCGTTCGACTGAGACAGGTGAGCAGAGAGCCCAGCATGAAACAGTGGGCTGCAGTGCTCCAGGGCAGGTCTTATGGAAGTACTGTATATGTTGACGAGTTGATCGGATGGGGCATTGTATTTCTTCAGCACGTGGAGCATGTAGAAAAGTTTAGATGCCCGTGATGTGATGTTACTTGTGTTCAGTCCATGTCAAATAAGAGTTTATGGTGACTCTTAACAGTTTACAACTATTTACCAGTGGAATGCTGGTGTCCCCTGTGGTTACTCTTGGTAAAACTAGTGCTTTTTCAGTTTTTGTCACGTGCATTACTTGGCACTTACCGATGTTTAGTGACATGGTGCTTATTGACGAATGACAACACTGCCAGTGCCAGCCAGGACTGTGGGCAAGTGTACCATGATATACCACTGTGTTATGATGAATGAATTATTCCATACCGGAGAGTGACAAGTGATGATCTAACCTAAATTTAAAGGGAGAAGGTAGACACGAGAGAGAGGCTTGGGGTAAGAGGAAGGCATCTCACTAGAGAGAATCCAAGGATGGAAGTAAGGCTGTGAAGGAGAAACTGGTGTTGGATGAGAGATGCGGGACAAGAGAGAGGCTTCAGAGGACAGAAAGGATGGGAGAGGCAGGACAAGAAAGTGAAGCCCGGGATCAGAATTAAGGTGAACACCGGAGAAAGGCGTCGGATGAGGGAGAAGCTGTGAAAAAGAGAGAGCCTTGGGATGAGAGCGAGGCTGGATGCGAGAGAGGTCTAGAGTGAAAGCAATATTGGTAGGATGAGAGAGGCTGGTCATGAGAAAGAAGCATGGGATGAGACTTGAGATGAGACAGAGGCTGTGAAGGAGAGGCTTGGGGTTATAGAGGCTGAACACGAGAGAGAGAGAGAGAGAGAGAGAGAGAGAGAGAGAGAGAGAGAGAGAGAGAGAGAGAGAGAGAGAGAGTCATCACACTGTCATTAGTCAAGATATGACAAGTTAATAAGACAAACGTAATCAACACAGACCGTGACATCTGTTGCGCCTGAACCTCTTTATTGCCATGACTGAGGCAAGCATGGTCAGGTCCGGCAGGTCAGCAACATCCAACAGGTCCAGCAAATCTGCCAGGTCCAGTAGGGGTACCAGATGCAGAAGGTCCATGAGGTCTACCTGGTCCAGAGGGTCCACCAGGTACAGAAGTTTACCAAGTTCAGATGGCGTACCAGGTACAGAGGATATACCAGGTCCATCAGGTCCAGCAGTGACCTGGGATGTGGTTGTAATGGTGACCTTAGAATGCATATGGAACGTCAGACAGGGGAGAAGGACTGTAGACAGATGGGGAGGAAGAAGAGCTGATGGGGAGGATACAGCCAGCGTTGGGAAGACAACAAAGGATATTTAGTGCTCTGCCGTGCGGCAGGTGTGGCAGGGTCCACAATCTCCCCGAAATTGGAAACGTTTACTTTTTGTCGTCTGGTGGGAGTGAGTGGAGGCCAGCTGAGAGCTCCCCAGGTTACCAACCTCGGAGACTGGGGAAGTGACTGGGGTGGGCCTAGGGCCAGTCACAACAGCTCGTCGGGAGGGGGGGTCAAAGGTCAACCTGAGCACTACCGTCGCTAGTGCCGCCTCCTCTCACTGCCTCCTCTCCTTCTCATCCTCCTCACTCACCCTCTCCTTTTACTCCCTCTAATTCTGCATTTCCTCTTTTCCCTTGCCTCTTCCTCTCCCCTCCCTCACTCTCCCCAGTCCTTGCTCCTCATCTCTCCTCCTTCCACTCTCCCCAGCCCTCGCCCCTCCTCCTCCTCCACCAGTAATTAAGATGAACACCAAGTGTCCTGCGCTAATGATCTCGGATGTGGCTTCCGTGTGCTGGTGGCTTGTAATTACTTGGTTACAAGCTCAGGCCATTAGCCACACACACACACACACACACACATACACAGGCGGTCCTCCGTGGTGTAGTGGTCAGCTTTACTGACCGTCACGCATGCACGGGCAGCCTGGGATCAAACTCACACTGGTTCGCATCCTGGTCGCGGCAGCAGAGGTGGATACGGGAAGGGTCGGGGTCAAGACACAGGTAAGGGGTCACGTGACAGACAGGTGGCAGACAAGTGGGGCCGGGACTGGAGTGATGTGCTCCCACTGATGGAGGGTCCACTTTACCACACTGACGCCCTCTCATACTCTGCCACACTCCCTCGCACTTCTCCATACTCCTGCACACTCTAACGCCCTCCCTAACACTGCCTCACACACTCTTTTTTTTAATTGGATGGTAGACGTGAGGCTGGGAAGGGCGGGGCTGGACAGAGAAATGTGCGGTCAAAAAATAAAAGATTGCACAGGTGTGTGGATGGTCGGCTGGAGATGTATTTTTTGGTCTTACTCTGTACTCCCGGCAGACTCTGTGTGTGTGTGTGTGTGTGTGTGTGTGTGTGTGTGTGTGTGTGTGTGTGTAGCGACGTCTGTTGGTTTAGGAAAGAAAGCAGCTATAAGCTAAGCTGAAAATTGTTCATTTTGTATATCACTGAGTGACTATAGCCTCTGCCAGGGCTCTCAGGCACCGTGAGAACTTAATGCGTTCCATGTCGTCCAGATCTGGGATATGTCTGTGGTTTCTGCTTCCGTTGTCATCACATGAGCGCTGCTTCCCTTAAGATGCACCTGTTGGTTTGGTAGACCAGGGCTGTAGGTGGTGTCATGTGGAAGGCCAGGGCTATACGTGAAATATCAGGTAGATGTGGTCATGAAAAATACTTGCTAATCATTGAAATCAAGAGAGAGAGAGAGAGAGAGAGAGAGAGAGAGAGAGAGAGAGAGAGAGAGAGAGAGAGAGAGCAAATAATGTCCGTAACACATTACTTTGTATCATACCTCATGTGACGGCCGACGCGCAGGTCCTGATACCTGACACTCCATGATGATCTGCTGACGGTGTCTATGTCTGTCCCTGGGATGGTCCAGCATTGTGCCAGGGTCGGTCCAGGGCTGGTCTGGGGCTGGTCCAGGACTGTGGTGAAGATATTCATGCGCTGGGAGGAGCCCGGCCTCGCGGGGTGGCGTCGCACGCCGAGGTAATCATGTGGCCGCGAACATCATCCCCCCCCCAGGCGCCACACGATCCCCTCCCCCACCCCCAGGCCTACACTGCCTCCTTCCCCTCACCCCAGGGGCACAGAACCACCTCCCCTCGCCTCAAAACCCCACAATAACCCCTCCCCAAACCCAGGTCCACGCTACTCATCTCCCATTACTTCTAAATGGGTACGTACACCCTCCTCGTACCCCACATCAAAACCCTAACTCCTCTGTCAGTGAGGGAGAGCTCGGCTGTCATCCGTGTGCGGCGTCTTCTCTCACTTTCCTTAACCGCTTCTCTGGCCGAGATCCTTCCTGTTGTGCTGACCGAATAGCGAAGTTCTCTTGGGTGGGATGGAGTCCTTCGTCCCTCTTTCTACAAGAGCTTCATCCCCGCAGTCAGTGTTTGGTCGCTTCTGGTCTGATACCATCCCCGTTAGGGAGAGAGCGTCTCGGACCACGAAGGTCTTCTCTTCTCCTGACTTTCACTCGCCTTTTCATTTTCACTTGGAATGATTGCGAAGCTATCCAACGTAAAGTCGAGCACTCCTTCATTAAGAGACAAACGTTTCTGGTCGTTGACCAAAAGCATCTCAAATGAATTCTGTAATTCATCCTTCCCTCGTCCCTCCGACCAGAGCCATCTATAGATAACTCTACAACTGATAAAGCCGCTCAAGTTACTTTGGTCTCCTCTGGTTCTGCTTTGGATGGTTTCGCATTCAGTCCCCCTCCCCATCTCCTCCTACTGAACCCATGACCTCACCCATATCGTCCTTGCGCGTGGTCTCGCGAGTATCCGCAGGGGTCTTGCCCCATTTTGGAGTACAGCTTGCATAACTGGGTTAGCTTCGTCTGCACTTCTTCATTAACCAGAGAAGTATCAAAAGCCTTTCGTCTCATAAATTTCCAACCATCCCCTCAGAGTATCCACCGTGATGTTGCTGTCCTCGCCCTGTTCTACAGGTATCGTTACGGCCATTGCTCTCGTAACCTGTCTGCATGTGCTCCGCTGCCAAAGCTTGGACCCATAATATCTATTTAGAGACCAGCCACACGAAGATTAACCGTTATGATTCCTCCTTCCTCCCTGGACCAGTGAAGCAGTGGAATTCATCCTCCGCTTCATTTTCCTGTTCTCATATATCCTTCATACTTTCAGGAATTTAGATTGATTTCTTCATTCTTTTTCCGATCCCATTTTCCTCTCACCTGAGGTGGCTGTGACTGGGGCGTGTTCAGTCCGCGTCGGATCCTCGCTGTAAGAAAAACAAGTACGCGGTGAAGGGCTGGTGGGTGGGGGGGAGGGGGAGGAAGACAGCCACAACAGCTGCAGAAAGAAATGACAGAGATAAAATTACGTTTTGGGAAGAAGCAAGATAGAGCTATCCTACGTCCCGGGCTAAGGCGTGTGGCTGGGAAGAGGGCACGGACTGCAGGGGACTGGCTAGTGTAGGGGAGGAGCCGGGGACTGGCTGGTTCAGCAAAGGGTGAGTCAGGAGACTGACTCGTAAGGTGCTGGTGAGCCAGGCAACTGCATCACTAACCACCACTCTTGGTGTCTGTCTCTTGGTGCTTGTGATCGTATTTGTGTCTGTGTGTCGCTACACCAGCCCTCACCAGTGCTAGTGTAACCCTCCAGTAAGCGGCTCTCTCGAGTTAAGGCTGAGCACCAACATGGAAAGTCTCACGTGACGGGAACTCCGGTGGTTAACATATGAAGAATATGTTCACACACACACACAAACACACACACATATGTCCAGTATTCATCACCGTATATCTGGGCCAAGAGAAGCATTATTAGATATTCTCCACGATTATTTCAAGTATAGAAGCGTTTCATCGCGTTATATTACAATCTTTAGAGAAAAGTTTTCGGCCTGGATACTGTAGTCTGCTGCCGCGTTGGTCATGGGGGAGGGGACGCGCTGCCAGTCAACCTATCAGATGATAATTCAGTCGCCCTTCAAGTGTCAGCAGGTGAATGACTCGCTCACGACCAGCCTGCAGAACTCAGGTCCCCACACAGGCACGTCCTTGGCTCTCCCACACACCGTCCTCCAGGATGTCATGGTCTCCTATTCCTTCATACTTTCCTCGTCTTCAATATCCGTTCATATCTTCTGTCTTTTGAATGTATATGTTTGCATGGCTGCGGTTGCGTTCAGATCCAAAAGAACAAAAGATTTTAGTGTCGTCGTGGCTTCCCTGGTGCCTGGCGTGCAGAGCGGAGGAACTGCTGCCTTAACGAGGGAATAATACGACTCCTCTGCAATTCTCACTCAAAGGGTCTGGTAATTACCTCGCTTTGAAGGAGCCGCCATCTTTTCTGTCTCTTTTTTTTTACAGCGAGACGAATCCTGAGAAAATATTAATTATGATATTTCTCTCGTGGGCATTACTAATGTCTTCTGCACGCCGAGTTATTTCTTAAAACTTGAGTCGTCAGCCATTATCATCCTCCCAAGACAGGGAACGATAAGAAAGATTATTATGACCGAAAGTCCTTCCATCACTGGTGGCAGAGGGACTGGCGGGCACTGATGTGCCAACACTGGTGGAAGGAGGACTGGCGGTCACTGGCGTGCCAACACTGGTGGCAGGAGGACTGGCGGCTATTAACTATTCATTTGATTACACAGCCATCAGAAAATTACATCGTTAGTTCTCACGGCAGATTACTGTGTTGTACAGCAGAGGACCAAGGCTCTTACGTTCCAGACGCCGAAGAAGAGGGCCATGAAGCGCGCTTCTGTGGCTCCTTTCTGAGGCGTCTGACCCTCCCATTTATTAAGGAAATTTTTCTGTGGGTTAGGGATGATTCCCCCCCATCCTCTCACTCTCTCTCTCTCTCTCTCTCTCTCTCTCTCTCTCTCTCTCTCTCTACTCTCTCCCTCCAGAGTGCAGAATTAAAGACGCTTCGCTAAATGAAAATATTAAAGCTGGGGTCTCCATCACGGATGTTGACATCCATTCTCTCTCTCTCTCTCTTTCTCTCTCTCTCTCTCTCTCTCTCTCTCTCTATCTATCTATCTATCTATCTATCTATCTCTCTATCCCTATCTCTATCTATCTATCTACCTATCTATCTATCTATCTATCTATCTCGTGTCATAAGGCACTGCAAGACCTCTCTGTCACCACACCATCACTACTGGTAACTCTTCCCCCAAGAGCACCCCTATAGAGCCACTGCAGTGCTTCCCAGTTATGGGTCGTTTGTTGACTGACAGGAAGAATGGCGGTAACGTGGGCTGTGTTGACGCCTTGTATAACGGTAGTAGCTTTAATGTTTCGTTCAGAATTGTAGTTCTTTCTTGGTCAGACTTGGCGTGCATGTAGAGGGCAGGCGGGTGGGATGAGGGAGATTATAAAAAAAAGAAGATAGCCAGATGATCCCACGCAACGTAGCCACCTCCTCTAGACACACGTACGAGTATATTCCCCTCTGGCGTTCGCCAGCCAGCGTGGTTGTTGGTAAAGACGTACGTGAGATACAGTCGCTACATCTTTACACTCGGGCGCAGTTCACCCTGGCACATCAGATGCCCTCCACATTCAGAAAACAAACGTGTTCAAGCTGAACCTTAAAAGCTGTATGACATGTATAGAGAGCAAACAAATGTGGAATGGAGGATGGGTGGGGACTGGAGCTCTGCAAACATAGGATGTGAA
The DNA here is from genome assembly GCA_032361385.1 of Panulirus guttatus. Taxonomy (NCBI): domain Eukaryota; kingdom Metazoa; phylum Arthropoda; class Malacostraca; order Decapoda; family Palinuridae; genus Panulirus; species Panulirus guttatus. Next base: position 10,282 of record JAUUDW010622593.1, read on the forward strand.
GGAGAAGAGATGAGACTGGAGAAGAGGGACAGACCTTTGTATTCATAGAGTTTGAAAACTGTGTCGATGGCAGAGCCGAGTGGCGTGTAGAGCAGCCGGGGGCAGAGAGGCGGGTGGTGATGGGGTTAACACCATCATCATAGACGAGAGAGAAGGTGAGGGAGTGATGACGTGATCATGGGAGGAGGAGCAGCAGCCAGAGACGAAAGAGAGGCTGTTGACCCAACTCTTAGTGGTCCTGACATACAAACCTTGAGACACGATTATCTAAAATGTTGATGATGGTTAAAGGGATATATATTTATCTGTGTCACTTCTGTGGCGAAGTAGAGTGTGTGAATCCTGCAACACACAGAGCGAGAGACTTTCGGAAAACAGTCAGACTGGAAGAAATACTGACACTGTCTGCAGGAAGGCTCCATGAAACTACTTGTTACCAAGAACCATAACGCTACCCTCACTCGAGAGACATTTATCAAATACACAAGGACAATACGCCGTGTTTAAGACGCAGGACTCCTACACATCGCCGAAACACCAGTCATCAACAACAGCAACCTAAAACCAACAACCAGAACACAGGCCAAGACAAGATACAAGCTTGGGTGTAGCCTTAATCTCTCCCTGGCTCCAGACGACACCCGGCTTATTGCTAGTCTTGCTTCCTGTCGCATCAAAACGGGACTACTGGGCTGGTCCTGCCATCTTCTTCTTACAAGCACCACACACTTAATCATACCTTCTTATTATTATTACTTTTTTTCACGTAAGTACTCTTGTCAATTCCTATCTGATCCAACATTTATTAGCACCATGATGACAGTGTCCGTCAAATTTGTGGCCCCTAGTCCCCAGCATCATGGGGTGCTAAGAATCTCCGGGTTTCAGCCTGACCCTACTGCCAGTGAGAGAGAGGGCTCTAGCAGTAGCAGTACCGGCACCTCCCATAACTTTTCCCTCTCTGTGAGACCTTCCTCTTTTTCTATTCACTACACCAACATTCGTGGTCTCTCTATTAACCTCTCCTCGGTTGAACACTATCTGTATAGTACCTCTCCTAATATCTTACACACTTCACATTCCCTGGTTCAGTCCACTGACAGCACGTCGACCCCGGAATACCACATCGTTCCATTTCACTCTGTCTGAGACACAGTTGCCTAATGATGTTCTCACTAGTCCCTTTTTCATATCTAACCATAATCTCCACTCACGTTTCCGATTCAAAGGTGGTGTTTGTGCTTACTCCAACATAACACACCTGTTGCACGCCTCAAGGACCTTGAGTCTCCAAACTTTGATGTTATGTGGCTCAAGGTCTGTCTCCCTACTACCACACTTGTCCTCT
>JAUUDW010622636.1:0-11628 GCA_032361385.1 Panulirus guttatus
TGAAATACAGTATCTCATATGTGTAACTTCTTTAAGGACGCAAGCTTGTAAGTATCTCTTTTTTAGGTAAGAGAGACATGGAATTTGATCCTTTAAATCTCTCAAAATCCAAATTGCCTTTCACCCTAGCCTTCGTATGTGCCGGCAACCTGCATTCTGGTGTTGGCATTTATATGCGACTGGTTATTTTGCCGACCAGACTAGTTAGGGCGCAGCCTGACCACAAGAGCCAATCAGAGCACCTCTGCCTTAACGCCCAATCAGCATGCGGTCTTGCCACCTTGCATATCACTATCAATTATTCATATGTTTATCTTTTTATAATGTATTCCATTCATTCTTTCCATTACAATCTCGTTATATTTACAGTTCTATTCGCATATATCTATGTTCGTCTTTTTTTATTTGTCAGTTGATGTTATCTCATTACTTTCAAAACACAGATTGGTTATTAGAGTCGTTTGTCATCATCTGTTCCACGTGACAGCCTATGCAAATGATTTGTCCATACATTAATTACTTCCTAAATACGATCTTTGAAACCTGTTTTACATACGTCACATTACGCTCGTTAATTATCAAGCGTTAGAATAATCATTTATCATGTTAAAAGCAGCTTTAGTTGATTTGGAAGGTAAATGACGTCGTTTAAGGTGTTAAGATAGTATTTTTTGCGATGTAGTAAGTGGTTTATGATATATGATAGGCCTGGTATAGCATAAATAAGGATACGTGTGTTTGTACGTTTTCTATTTAATGGAATATAACTTCTTTCAAGTCTCTTTAAGTTTTATTGTTAAGTTTAAAGAGCAAGAACAGTCAGTCTCCTTTGAAGGTGAGTGTACGTCCGTCCCATTCATTAATGAATGAGAATCCAGACCAGCATTACTCTCCACTTCAAGGTTTCTACCAGCCAGGTTCTGCACCACTGGAGAGAAAACGGAAGATTCCTAGAAGGTTGATAACCACTCGAAAGAAAACGGAAGGTTTTTCGAGGAATTTCATAACAGGAGAGAAAATTGAATGATTCTAGAATTTCTTTTATCCAAGGAAAGAAAACTGAAGTTTTTTTTTAAAGTGCCTCAGCAACAGGAAAGATTACTGGTTTCTAGAAGTGTCAGCCAATGGAAAGGAAATGGCGGGTTTCTGGAAACCGTGAGATATAAAACTTCTAACAAGATGGAAATTACATTTTGGTGGTTAAGGTGAATGCATTAGACTCAAATATTAGACTTTTTTTTTGCTTGCCGTAATATATATTCCGGAGAACAGCCATTTTCGCACGAGATATGGCTTGATGTAAACTCGTAATCCACCTGGTTTACAGAGAGTACCAACCGCTCATGGTTTACATTGATTTAACAGAATACTTGTTGTCTAGTAAACTTACTGTAGTGGGGTTTGCATTATCTTAACACTGTGGGTTCAATGGAAAATCTTTTATACTTGATTTTTAATTCCGGTACCACTCTATTGAGCAGCCTCGTGGGGAGGATGAACGGCTGGGGTTTGACTGTGAGCCGACTATACCCAGCCCAGGATTCGAACCCAGGCGGGCCCGTGCTGACTCATGTTCAGTGAAGCTAATCAATACGCTTTAGAGGCCCGTGTGTGTGTGTGTGTGTGTGTGTGTGTGAGACTTAGAGCTTATACTGTGTTGTGTTTAATCATTCCCATCAGTCTGGCGTGGTGCACTCAAGGAAGGTGCGATCCGTCGTATTGATTAGTCTCTCGTACTCGGCAAACGCATTTGCGCTCCTGATAAGTTACAAGCGTATTGCCCTGCAGGGGCGCGGGAGATGTATGTATATAAGTGTGTGTATAAATGGTGGTTCGAGTCTTCGCCCGCGGGCCGTGTTGGGAGCAGCAACCAGGAGGAGTGACTGCTGGCGTCATTGGTGGGCTCGTTGGTTACTGTGGGTAGCGCGAGGCGGAGGTGTGTGGCAGTGGGAGGGCCGAGCGGAAGACGACTTCCCAGGTAGTCGTTCTTTAACTGCTCGCCAGATGGCTCTCATGAGATGGCCACTGCTGCTTCTGCTGCCTCTGCTACTACTACTACTGCTTCTCCTACTACCGCTACCACCACCACCACCACCACGGCCAACCACAACTACCACCATCACCACTGCCATCGCCGCCGGAGCTGGTTTTGCTTTCAGTTTGAGGACTTGTTTATATTTGTATTAGCTCTGTACACTCAGGTGCGTCGCGTGCCTGTAATGTCTTCCCCACGCCATTGCATGTGTGGGGAGGATGATGAATAAAGTAAACCAAGTATGAAGCATACCTGAACGGAATGATATTGATCAGTTTTGGTAACATATTTTACGAAGAATGGCGCATGATGCCGTGGAGTTAACCGACGTTTTTTACGAAGAATGGCGCATGATGCCGTGGAGTTAATCGACGTTTTGGATAAATATTTAATTACTCTCTCACTGCCACATTGATCGAGGTGTGACGTAGGGAGAAAAAAAAAAGACAGTGTAAGAAGAAATCAGCCAATGACTTGGAATCCCTAAGTCCGTCACCATATTAGTTAGTTTCTGGCATGATTTCTCAGTAAGGTCCACTCTCTCTTCACCGTACGAGAGGTAGTACCATGTCATCCCAAAGCCCACAACCGTCAGCCTGTAGACACACACAAATGACAATATGAAGAGTGAGATGTGGATCCCAAATTACGTCCTGTACAGATACGACAGGACTCGAAGATCGTGTGGAGGAGTTGGACTGTATGTAGTACATATATTTACAACAGATGGACTTCTGAACTCCTGAAATGATGTTGGGGAAACCCTCGTTGTCAAGACTGAAAACCCGAACCTGGTCATTGCAGTAATCTACAGATCACGTGACGCAAAGCCTCACGATTTTACGAAACAGGTAAGAAGTCATGTCTCGACCTCCACGGAAACCCATTCCCCAAATATATTCGGAGATGAAGCAACACAGAATACCGAAGACTCCAAGAGATATCCACGCGGGTGCCACAGCGGTCACATAGGCATGCAAACCTATGTATAGTCACAAGGAGCCAGACCGATCAGAGGAATTTCACTGCATTTACTGGTAGTTGAGGAAATCCTTCGAAATACGGCGCAATGTACAATTGAAGTACTTTGTTAATGAAATAATGGGAACACTAAATAATTTGTAGAGAAAATAGATTTTAACTTTTTGTGTATAAGTGTATCTTATTGTATTAGCTGTATGTTATATTCCTTGTTTTCTTTGCTTCAAAAATGTCTATGCTTATTTTAATGTTTTATTATACTTGTTTATTGTTAGATCTTTTGTTAGTTTTATTTATTTATCCGTTATCATTGTTATTTTTAAATCGTAATGTATTGTTAAACACATGACCCTGACTTGGGTGGCGACCCCGCATGTGCCTAATGACTTCGAGTCCCTCTTGCCAGCGTGACACACGATCCTGTGTACAAAGAATGTGTACATAAATATCGCAGGTGTTTAGCCAAGGCTGCTACACCTGCAGAGCCCCTACCGTAGCGGACACCAGTGGAGGGGAAGTATATTTCATGGATTTTCACGTTGGTGTCAGCTGTGTCCGGTCGGGGTACGGAGGAGACGGACGTTTTGGAACGTATTCGGAATTTTCTTCTTGGGCACGACGGTACGACTCTTGTGCACGGTGGGGGTGTACGTCTCCTGAGCATGATGGTACGACTCGAGCATGACGGTACGTCGCTTTTAGCACGGCGCTACGGCCCCACGTCAAGACGATGTAGAGCCCCTTCAACACGACGGCGTCACTCGAACGCGACGGTGCGTCCCTGGCGCGACCCCCAATGTACGATGGCCTGTCCTTTCAGCCAAAGCCTCCAGGCTTATGTAACAGGCCCGGTCACCGCATCCAAGGGTCTGGCCCTTGACCTGGACCTTGGTGGGTATGTCAAAGGCGCCCCTAAGGCCAATACATCTAAGGGTTGTACCGTAGTTGTCAAGATTTTACGGAAGAGTTTGGCTGCAGATCTCCGTATGCAGATGTAGCTTACTTTCGAAGAATGCATTTTACTCTTTAGATTTTTTTTTATATATGTATTGTAAAGTGGTAGTTATAATTCGTGATTTTGCCAGATTCGTGGCGTATTATCTGCTTTCCCACAGGTCTTGATTTGGTTACACGGTATAACCAACTTGAAGATATAACTTCATGTCGACGTAAGACACTCTGTATGCCTAGTCTCCTGGTAATCCAGTATTTAACTTAGTGATGATGATTCTGTACACTTGATTTATTCTGTGAATCATACGAATGTGGCGAGAAATCGAATTGGTATGTCTTCTCTCTCTTTCTCTCTCTCTCCAGTCATCGGAAGCCTTCACGGGCAGGAACCCTGGACGTTGACGTCAGAGGAGGATAAACACTGATGGTATGGTAATGAAGAATGACTTGCTAATGACATTTGGTGGGACGGGGGAGGAGGAAGGGAAGGGCGAGTTACCCCGGCGCTTTGATCCAACTCTCAGCCACAGTGTCATTTGCATACTAACCTCTCAATCACGGTAAACTGGCAGCAGAGCAGTAACAGGGCGGGATGATATTGTCGTATTTAGTTAGTGTCGCCTCGACTCGCTTAAACGTACGTATGAACGAGGATTTGTAGCACTGGAACCCACAGTTGTAGATGTGTCGCCTCGCCTCGCCTGACGCATAAATGCTGTCGAATCCACTCATGGCAAAGGATCCCACACACAGAGACACCGGAAGGAATAGAGCATTCCTCATGGCAGTTCAGGCATCAGAAGGATTATCTAGTTAATGATGATGATAGGGATAATTATCCACTACTACAATTGCTTCTAGTATTTATAGCGAGAGTGATAATGATGTTACTGTTGATAATGATACCGCTACTGCTATTACTGCAATTGCTACTGCTGATCATGATTATTTTTATCATTAGTATTAGTTAGAGTAGCAATTAGCTATTTAAAGATAATTAGGCATATCAGCGTAATTCACTGCAGAAAAGCTAATGTGAATGCAAAATCCCCCTTCAGGGCGCCTCTTGCAAGCCTGTGTTGAGGAAGAGAATGACGCCAGACACAAGGCCGTATCTTTCTCTGCTCCTGACGTGCACTCACACATCAGTACCTCGTCTGTCTCGCTTCACTTGCTGTCACACGGCAAGCCTGACTGCGAGGTACCCGTTAATTACATTGAACAGTCAGCGAATGATTGTGGCTGTGGCCTGTTTAGACATATTTTTCAATACATATATACTAAGAATTTTCCTGATTGTGGCTTTTTTGTATTCTTTATAGATGCTTAATTTTGTCATGTGAGCTCCATAGGCAGGGTTAAGGGCCACCTGCCTGTTGCTGCACCGCCTCCCTCAGACGACCCACAAGTCTTCATGGGCGATTGTTACCGCTCCATACAGTTACCAGCGGGAGCGCTTTTCCAGCGACGACTGTTCACGCCAGCGCCAGTCAGATCCAGTGGCGGCGGTAGGTTGTCCCGTCTCACAGAGGCAGGAGCGATGGAAGTCACTGAAACTTGAGGTGGGAAGCGGGGGACCTGAAGATGATTGCCGTAAAATAAACGACTTATCCATGATGTGGTCGGAGCCAGAGTGACGAACCAATCGACCTCCCGGGTGAAGTTCCAAAATGTCCGCCACACGCTTCTCTTAACCGACCAGTTAGGTGGTAAAGGAACGACTAGTCGTCCCATGAGTATGGGTGAGAATCCAACCAAACGTAATGTGCATATGATATATAGTTTCTAGGCTGGGTGTGGGTCGACTTGGGTCGATTTTTCTCCCTCTCATTTGTGAAGTATTAAAAGCCAGTCTTTTGTTTGAAACCTGCTCGAGAAAAAAAGTTAACCTAACCTAACCTCATAATGCTGAGGTTAGATTATTATACACAAAGTTTTACATACAATCAATCTCCCTGACTTTGACGAAGTTTGGGTGAAAATGAGTTGATCATGAATACCACTAGGACCATGGTAGGTAAAGCAGTCAGTACCAGGGATAGCGATAGCGTGAGACTCTCCTGGTTTCAGTGCCATTTTTAGTGAACTACCCTACCATCGGTGCAAAGCGATAGCGAACTATCCTGCCGCCAGGGCAAGTGATAGTGAGCTATCCTGCCACCAGTGCAAGTGATAGTGAGCTATCCTGCCGCCAGTGTCAGCAATGGTGAAGTGTCCTTCCGCTAATGCTGGCGATCGTGAAATATGTGGCCGTCAGTGCAAGTAGTGATAGTGAACTATCCCACCGCCATGGTCACTTAAGACGAACTATCCCATACCAGTACCACAGCTATAATAGTCTTCCTCAGTCCCCAAAAGCTCAGTCTCCTGTTGCTCCTCATGCGGAATTATGCATGAGTACAAAACCGCCATGATGGCTGCCGTGCAGAAAAACCCTGTCCTCATTATATTCCCTGATTGACATTACCACTTGCTGAATTTAATTAACCTGGGGGATATTTAGGGACGGTGTGTTCGTAAGTTCTCTCGCCGAATAGGTGGGTATAACTTTTTGCTTGCAAACTCACATGAAGAATAGCTTGTATAATTTTTTTTCATTGCGTAATTGCAGCTAAATGCAATGCAGTCTCCCATGATGCATTCTCAGATACACTTGACTGCCTGCTCGCTCTCTCTCTCGCTCTCTCGCTCTCTCTCTCGCTCTCTCTCTCTCTCTCTCTCTCTCTCTGTCTCTCTGTCTCTCTCTCTCTCTCTCTCTCTCTCGGATCAATACATTCCTCTCACTACATCCTCCTTTAAAAGGTAACTAGTGAACTGCAACATACCTACCCCGTGGAGGAACATGAGGAGATAGTGGTATTCTGTGAATGGAATGAATAACACGGGAATATTTAGATTTAGCGTTTTCAGGAATTCCGTTTGCATATGATAACTCTTTTGTCAGATTTTTGTATATAATATTTTATTTTTCCTTTCAGAGATGTAACCATGTTTCCACAATAACCCCCAGCCTTGGGAAGCATATGCTGTTGACCGCTGGCACTACCTGAAGAACCTGTTGTGTGAGCCAGGGTTTTTGATCGTTGTTCTCTTGTCTTTCCAGAGCACGGACGCGGGAGTAAGGAGTCACCCTGGGGGAACACCCAAACCTCGCCTCGCTGCGCGTAGCTCCTTCGCCTGACCGCACCGAGAGTCCCCTGGCCACGCCCTAGCTTCGCCATATCATAGGTGGTGCCCTTGGACCACACGTAGCGTATCTCTCCAGGGGGGGCTACACACGGAAACACCTAAAGAAGAATCACATGGTCGCTGATTGCTCTCCTTCACCCCACGCCCTCGTGTCCCTTGCAAATAACTAGCAGCATCCAGCTGGAATTAATGACACCCTGATCGTAACTGATTGGAAAGCAGTCATAATTATCTTCCCTGAAGTTTAGAATCACTGGACTCGGAGGTCAAATGATCTGTTAGTGTTCTTCAGTGCTTTTTTTTTTCGTCGTTCAGTTTGAATCAGAATTACAAACTAGTGGCCACGGAGTGACAGTCTTCTTTGCTCAGCCTGCTCCTAGTAGGTTCGGCACTGGAGTTCCCCAGGTGCTGCTGCGTCTTCACCAGTGTGGCGGGGCAGATATGGCGTCGCTAAGGACCCCTTCGAGGGCTCCCGGAGCCAGGAACTGCTGGCGCTACCCCTTAAAACCCCCCTGCGGCAGGAAGTCACCAGGTGACCATGGTATGACGGGCCACTGACAGAATACCGTGGACCACAATGCGGGCAGGGAAGGACTAGCAGCGACGTTCACCAGTCTGTGTGTTGTGCGCGTGCGTGTGTGCTGTGTTTGCGTGTGTGCGACGTGAGGCGGAAAGGGTATAACTGGAAACACCCTCCGGGACACCAGAAAATCCCAAGCAGCAAACTGGAAGAGACACTCGTGTTATAACTGAAGTGTCAGGGCAGCCACCGGTGTTGAAACGCAGCGCCTTGACACGCTCTTGAGTCTTTAAAAGCGCTGACTTACCACCTGGTAGAGATAGAGAGAGAGAGAGAGAGGTCTCCGTGTGTCGCCTGAAGCAATGGCGTGGCCGTGTCACCGAGGGTTCTGAGAGTTGAAGGTGTGGTGGTAGCCAGCACGACGAGGCGGTCGGTCGGTCTTCGCGTGGCCGCCGCCATGGACGACTACCACGACAAGAACTTCATCCGGGCGCTCCGGGTGCCCCCCGGCAGCCGGACTCAACAGGTGAGTCCCCCGCTCCTCATGTTGGCAGGATGTTGTGTACCCATTGTATTCTCGTGTGCTGGAAGCGAGTGTTTGCCAAAGAAGATGGAGTTATGGCGCCGCTCCGAGAGTTTAACGGATAGAATTTTAGCAGTAGATGATTTGCATGCACTGGAAATAGGTTTTGGAATTTGTGATGTAATTTTGATGTTATGATTCATTGTACGGCAGAGAGTGAGTAAGTGCAGTTGGGGCCATTGTTCTTCAGTTCTTGACGCTGCCTTACCTGCAGAGCCAGGAAGCACATTTACGTGTAAGAGATAAGTATAATTTGGATTGAGCAGCTGTAGTAACGTGCTTATCCAGAGGTCTTTCAACGAGTAATTTCGTGTCTGTTGTAAAACTTTCTCGAAGGACAGATCAGAGGGTGGGATTAAACGGTGAATCTTGCTCCATATTGCGATGTTTATGACGTAACATGATAGTTGATGAATGGCTTGACTGCGTGGGTGAAAAAAAGATATTGTAGACTAGAATGGACAGTGTCTTATGCTGGTGGTCTTTATTGATCTGATGACATGGTCAGCACTGATGGCGTCATGACGGGCGTTATCGACGTGAGGTTCACAGCTGACGTCTTAATCTTTGATGACGTCATAATACTGGGCAGTGTCGACGTCATGAAGGTCACCGCTGACGTTGTGGATCAACAACGCCCGATGGCGTCATAACGGGTAGTGATGACGTCATGAGCAACGCGCGTGGCGTCATTGCTCACCGCGCTGCTGGCGTTGTGGCCCGCACGAACGACGACGACGACTCCTCGTCGTTATGACGAACACAGGTGACGTCATGAATAGTAGCGACTTCGTAACCACATCTCAAGGGAAACGGTGACGTCCCTGCCTCATGATTAATGATAAACGGCCCTGGCACGACCCATTCCTGTGGATAGGAAACCTCTCGATCATGTTACTGAAAGCATATTAGTACTACACTACCCCAGAGACCCCTCTTCCCTGGGACTCCTGCATCTTCAGAGACTGCTCTCCACGAAGGAAATGAGGGACTCTATTTTTCCTTTGAAAAGGGAAGGTCCCTGAAGAGACGGTATATGTTGTTGGTTCGGGCGATGAGAGAGCGTGAATGAACCGCGGTGGGAGCATGAATTAACAGCGTTGGGAGCATGAGTGAATCGCGACAGCAGCATGAATGAACGGCGGTGGGAGCGTGAATGAACTCTGGGAGACGTGAATGAACTGGAGAGAGAGAGAGAGAGAGAGAGAGAGAGAGAGGAAGCACGGCTGAACAGTGATGGGAGTATGAATGAGAAAAAAAAAGGGCGAGGCAGACGTGAATGAACTGCTTTGCAAGCATGCATGAGCTTCGGACATCCCGGCTGAATGGGCAGCACCTTTGCCCGTGTAGGGGGAGGGCAGAGGGGTGTGTGTGCGTAAAGGGTGGGGTGTGAGGGGGAGGTGTTCGTGTTGTTGGCAGTGTCCCCTCTCAACCTCGCCTCAGCCTCAGCGGTGAGGGTGGCGATGGGGCAGCCAGATGCTGGCGGGGCACCACGGGTGTCCCGCGGAAGCAGCAGCCACCGCCGCCGCCGCCCCCGCCCGCGCCGCCCTCTCCGTCATCTGTACAGATCACCGCAGGTCGCGACCCCCTCCCCTGACCTTTTATAAACACTCTCCTGCTGGCGGATTGTATGTTCCTGTGTGAGGGTAATTATTTTTTTATTTATTTTTTAACCCGTCATCTTGTGTGTGTGTGTGTGTGTGTATATATACCCCCATCTCTCTCTCTCTCTCTCTCTCTCTCTCTCTCTCTCTCTCTCTCTGGAGCGAACAGTTTCCTACTGACATGACTATGAAAGTATGTGTATATCTCACACGACAAGTACCAACACAAAACACGGTTATTTTACATGTCGAACCCGTCATCGCTACTGATGACCCCGCCTGACACCTGCGTGCCCGACACAGGATAACGTTCCCCGATTCACATTTCTAAGAACTGCGGATCGATTGTGTAGCAACAGCCTGATCAATGACTCCTGGAGGGAGACGCTTGTGACCCTTGAGTGCGACCCTGGGGTATGATGACCTGACCCTTGACCCGACCTTTAAAGGAGCAGGTCGTCACACCCAAAGGGTCGCACCGTCCAGCTTATCAAATCGTCCAGTTGTGCTCATGGGTCTCGTCGTCGTGCTTCAGGGTCGTCCCGTCGTACTCAAGGGATTAAATCTTGTCTGTGAAGTCCTGGGACAGACATGCAGACAGACGCAGCCTGGACACACCGCATGACTGCAAAATATCAAGTGATCCACCACAGCCTTTCAACCCTCCAAACAAGAAAGCCACTCCCTCCATCAACCTAATCTCCCATCCCACCGACAAACTTACTCTCCCAAACCCATGAACCGAACCCTTGCCACCCAACCATTTCAACTCGTCCCGTCACTTCAGGTAAGCATTCCTATCTATTTCAGGGGCTCGGCGACCTCCATAATTCTTATGCTATTTTTAGACCAATGTCTCTCTGAAGCTAGCAATCCCCCTCCACCTCACTCCAACAGTCTCCCCAGTAAACTCCCAACGACTCCCCCATCCTTTCTCCACTAGTCAGTCTACCTAACGACCCATTGTCCTCCTCACTCCACCAGTCAGTCTACCCAACGACCCCCCTGTCCCCCTCACTCCATCACTCTCTACATAACGATCGCCCTGCCTCCCTCACTACACCAGTTAGTCTACCTAATGACCCCACCTCCCCTATCCACCTCAATCCACTGCAACATTCTAAGCCAACACCTCCAATTAACCTACGGATCATTTCAACCCACGAGGTATGCGAAACAACTGCCCCCTCCTCCCAAACACTCCCCCTGCTCACATCCAGACCCTCTCCTCCCTCACCCACCCCCACTCCCTATGCAAACCATAAGCACTCAGTCAGTATGTTGGAATATGAGAGCCCCCTCCACATACACCCCCAGTGCCCAGCCGCAATAACAGAAGCGTCAACAGCCACACGTGTTGTCTACTTACATGCCATCCCCCCGTCCCCCAGACTCGGATCAATAGACACCACAGAAACACAAACACGCATTCCTCTCTACGCTGATCAATAGACGCATTCCACAAAACTCACTGTTGCATACAATCAACGGCTTTCGCCATCAGGGGGTCATTCCGTTATACTCTGGCCATGCTCATCAATACAGACACATGCGACAACCTTCATGAACTACGTATGGTGCGTCCCGGAACATTCATCAAACATGCATGTCATTAAACATGCAGTGGCACTCCGGCCATAAATACAGATATGCCCCTAATATGGATACTGTACATCCCACAGCCCGCACCAAGAGCCAGCCGACATGCGTTTCCCGACGCGACCCAGAGAAAACACTCCCCATCATACCCCAAAGCATGCAT
>JAUUDW010622647.1:8411-19225 GCA_032361385.1 Panulirus guttatus
ATGGAACAAAGTAAGTGCACTTTACATGAATAGGTATGGAATTCATACTTGTTATGAATATCAGGACTGAAACTATGATGCATGAGGGAGGTGAGCTTTTCTGGTACCCCTGAGGTGAACAAGTCAGGTACAGCAAATGGTCATTCTGCCCTGTCATCAGATGGTGTACCACACAAAATCATACTCTGCACTAGCTTTCTAATATCATTAATTCAATTTGTTTTAGACTGCTTAACCTTATTTTTAACTTTGAGTATCATGTTCATCTTCCATACTTATACTTCTTGTGAGTGGTTCCTTAAGCAACCTTCCTTTTCATACAAGAAGCATAACAAAATGGTAACTGTATTAGGAAACATGAAAACCAAACATTCATGAATTCTTCAGCAAATGTGTTGATACTTTTGGTTCTCAATACCTGAAAGTATTGAGTTGCTTAGAGACTGAAATGTGTGGAAAAGAATCTACATACAAGAAAATGCAAAGCGTAGGAAGGGAAAAACAAAAGAGAATTAATGTTTCTTCTTTTAAAACAATTTGCATTTACCTTTTTCTTTTCAAAGGACAAAAGTAGGAATACTGTAGTAATGCACAATCAGTATTCAATTTCAATCAGTTATTCTCATTGAAACTTTTAATTATATACATAGAGAGTTTACTCTGACAAAAGTAAAGTGTAAATAAACACACAGCACCACAGATTGTTTTTGGTGCAAGCATCATCAAAACACAATCGGTAGCACACACATTCACCATGAAAAAGACATGATCTTTGGGACATGTAAACTTACCTTGCTTGCAAAGTGAAGGAACGTGAGGTTGATATAACACTAAACTCATTTTTGAAATCTTCCGCTTTTGGTGTCTCAACTTTCATTCCTTCTAGTATAAGTTCACAGTTCAATCTGAGTGCTCCACCTGGGCCACTAGTAACAAAGCTTGTGTACAGAAGCACATCTGATAACTAAAAAAAATCAATGTTACTTTTATCAGAAACAGTAATTCTCAACTACTAAAATAATACATCTACCACAGCCTTTATAATAAAAAATCAGCCATGGCTAAAAACGTAACGATGACTGAAAACATAAATGCATCCTATAACAATCAAGTTCTCTTCCTCAGAAATACTACTTATCTCTCCCTTCTTCTCATCCTGGTTATATCCATAAACACTCTGACACTCCACATATACACATACTACAGGAAAGTAGATTGGCCAGCCTTCACACAATGCATAGAAACAAAGCTCCAAAACTTCAATATAGATGGTTTCTCTTCCCTAGATAATGCAATCTTACACTTCATTAGCATTAATACGATGAAAAATAATGTGTTTAGGGTAACTAAGCAGCACAGTAGCATCAGCAGAATACCTGTATCAGCTGTTAAACAATAACAACAACAAACAACCGCAGGTTTTCCGTTTCTGCCTACAATGCTGTTTTTTCAATCAAAAGGTTACAGTACACTGTGTTTAATTTTTCAGGTTTTGAGATATAAAAACAAACAAACATTTGATTTACAATAATTACAGGTAGCTGTAAATGTGTGGAATTTTCCACTTGTAACATCTTGTAGCCACTCAAAATGTTTTTGGATTTTGTAGCATTTTGGATTTTGGATTTTTGGATTAGGGATGCTCAACCTGTACTACAGAAGAAACATATACCAACAAATGCTTGTTTAAAACATGACATATATGTGATAGCAATCAACATCATAATTACAGCCGTTTGTAAACATTTACAGAAAGCTAAGTGACAGCAGAGGCCCCCAGTTGCCACCCCAGCTTATTAAAGTTTGAAAGTACTTGAATCATTGGAGTCATTTGTTTCTAACTTATAGTTAGGAGACATTTCTAAGAAAGTATGATCCAAAATGTTATTTATATTATTTCCATATCTGTGATGCATATCATGTCATTTGTAAAATTTAGGTAAATGATGTCATTTCTAGTTAGTTTGTGTATGACTTGTATTGAAATATATGTCTCACATATGTGTATTAGTCTGTTCAACTGCTTTCTTTGTCCTGCCAAACTTTGTTTCCAGTTTTGCATCTGATTCTACTTGTGATATCTGTTCCAATTTTTACCTACTCTACAAAGATACAATAAAAATCAAAAACCAAATTAGTGTAGGTTCTGATTTGACTATATTTTCAATATTTCTTGATTTTCTATTTTTATGTTGGTTATCTCTATCATCCTGAGTTTTAGGCAGTCTGTCTGTTATTATGTCTGTTCAGGAATGGTATACGTACAACTATTGATTAACATTTCCTGGAAGATTTTTCATTAATGATTTTCTTCAAATCTAATATTGAAATGTATTGTTACATCATCCTGTTTAATCTTATCTATGTCCACTTAGTAGCAACATAACCTAAATCTGCTGTATTCTTTTTAATCATCCATGTTTTGGTTAACAAATATTATATTACTATTTATTATTTATTTATTCATTGTGCATAATCGCTGTTTTCCGCATCAGCGAGGTAGCGCCAGGAAACAGACAAAGAAAGACCCATCCCCCCACATACACACGTATATACATACATGCACATATATGCACAGTACATATATATACATACCAACATATACATATATACCCACATACACATACACATGCATATACACATATACACATGTACATATTCACATTTGTTCGCCCCCATCCATTCCTGACGCCACCCCGCCCCACAGGAAACAGCAATGCCACCCCCCGCACCAGCAAAGAAGTGCCAGGAGACAGACGAAATGGCCACATTCGCTCACACTCAATCTCTAGCTGTCATGTGTAATGCTCTGAAACCACAGCTCCCTTTCCACATCCAGGCCTCACAACGTGGTTTACCCCTGACACTTCACATGCCCTGTAAATATATGTACATGCTATCCCTGGGGATAGAGGAGAAAGAATACTTCCCATATATTCCCTGCGTGTCGTAAAAGGCGACTAAATGTATATCATTATGGCTGTTTCATTTATTTGTTCATATCACATGAAATATTTGTAGCTAAACCTTATAGGCTGAAGTTGCACTCATCATCATCAACTGTAGTTTAGGGAATTTGTTGAATGATAATTCATTTATCTCTGCCATAACAAAGTTACTGTCATTGTTGTGATTTTACTCCATAAACAGAATGGCTATGGAGGTGGAGCATGCATCCTTGATCTCCATCCACAGCAAAATATTGGCACAGTGCCAACATTTTCTAGAGCAGAATGACAAGCATGCAGCAGAATTTCAGCAGCTACGAACAGTTGACTCCATCTGCAACCATATGGCTGTTTTGATAGCCATGAAGAAAATTCCTCTTGGTAAGGCAACACCAGATGATTTCCAATCCCTGCAAGAATTCAAACAAATAAATATATCAACAAAATCCCTTGAGACCGAGTTAGAGAAAGTATCATATTTTATAGAAAGTTGATGATGATAATATATCCATTTATATCATGTTTGCTTTTTTCTGCATTCAAAGTAGAACTTTCCATGCACAGTCTTCATGAATATTTCGGTTGTGGACAACTACTTAACTCCCATTTGTTTGAGAAATAACAGCAAATGAAACATAATGTGCAGCAACTTATATGTTGGTTTGGCTATTACATGAGTCAAACATTTATATTTTCCTGACACAAAGAAATATGAATTTATGAAAAATTGAGATCAGGAGTGATACACATAAAAGAAAAAGTAGAAAGAAGGAAGCATGAAGATAGTAATGAGAGCTTAACATAATGGTAAAAGAGAGGGACAAAGGGAAGAAATAGTGTAAAATGGGAACATTGTCAAAGTTTCTAGATTACTGCGCAGGAAAAATGCGATTAAATTACTCTTTCTCCCACTGAGTAACACTTCATCGGGTAAAAAACCTAGTGCTTTACTGCTGTGAAAAGTTTTTAGAGAAGTCAAAGTGTTTTATCTTATTGTTCATATTAATCTCTAAAAAATGGATGGATGGTTAGCAGTTATCACTAATCTGTAGATATTTTATTTGTATATGAATCCTGGAGAAGTGAGCGTGTTCCTAGTCATACGTTAAGATTAGATTTTTTGATGAATGAAATTGAAGTCTTCTTATTAAGGATTAGATTTTATGATGAATAGAATTGAAGTACTCTTACTATTCTACATTTTCTATTCATAAAAGCTCATCATTTGCAATCAGATATAGTAGTTTTCTTAACTTAGAATAGTTTTAGATTCAAAAGAGAGAGTTAATGGTCTTCTTATGTATGTCATTACTTTGTGCAATCATATGTTTTGAGAAGATTATGATTGAATGATTAAGGTTACTCATTGCATTAATAACAATTTCTCTGAGAAGAATGGCAGGAAAGAAGATTGAGGAAAATAAAGGGGGACTGTTATTAACTGTTATCAGCATGATAATTATGAGAGTATATTTTCTACATCTTTTTTTTTTATAGCATGTGCATCTTTTTCCATATTTGCAGCAGAGCTGTGCATGCAGCACAGCCTCCAGCTAAATGCATGCCCTCAAATTTTCTTAACCTACCAACAGTTCCCAAGGTATTTGCTAAAGAATTTTGCATTTTGATTCGGCTTTCATGTCAGCGTGTGATTGCACTGAGACATGAAAGTGGGGGAAAGGAATAGATTGTCTAAACAGATTTACACTAAAGAGAAAGATTTCTCAAAACAAAAGTTGAGTTCTTGTGAATTTTTTTTTTATTGTTAAACTTGATCTGTGTTTCCTCGTGGGCAAATGTTTTACCTTGCATGAGACAAAATCCTTTTTCTTCAACAGGATTGTTAGCATATGTTATGATTTACCATTTAGAGTGGTTGAAAGTAGTAGTGTAGATATGTTTAAGAAATAGACTTGATAAATGCTTTGCTTCAAATCCAAGACTGACATTATTTGCACATCCTTAGCTACACGAAAAGTATATAACCTTTTTTATCTTTAATCTTTACATATTTCTAGTCTTACCATACTGATCTATGATATTCTTGTTTCTTCCACTATCACAAACAGCCTTGAAAGTACCAAGTGGTCTGCTGCTATTTGAAATCCTTTGTATTCCTTTTTATACTTTTAAATTGCTTTCACTCTGAAAAAGCAGTCATCATGTACACATTAACACTTCAGATAGTTTTTAGTCATTCCTATAATATTCTCTTATTTCCCTATTCCTTTTTAGCTTCCATTTAACCACTGAAATCCCCTTCGTACTATTACCTTGCATCACCCTTATCGTCAGTATCCATACTCCTCAGATAAGTGATCCATAGCAGAGTCATCCAAAATATCCCACTCTCTCCCACACAGTATGGTTTTAAACCCAATCACTCATCTACCAGCCTTCAAACGAACCTCACTTAACACATGCTGGATAACTTTAGTCAAATAAAAGCACACTTATTCACTATTAGAGGGAAAAAGATATCTGCAAAGCATTTTGCACTGTCCCCAACACATTCTAAAACAAAAGATGCTTTACATCACCCTTAAAAGAAATGGATAAGTGATGGATTTCCCCACTTAATTAGAAGTATTTAAGCCATATAGAAATTCATTTTAATTTATATAGCTTTCAAATGATTCAATTTAATTACATATCCCCAAGACCTCTTTTACTGAGCTGCTGCAGCTTCAAGGATGGACTCCTTTTGAATGAGAAGTTTTTTGGCGAGATTGTACTCCTTTTTGTTCATTGATGGTGATACGATCTTGCCAAGAAGACTTTTGACTTGTGGCTTAACCACATGCAGGTAGAAAGTGGTAATTCTGCTTTCCAATATGAAACTATTAATACGGTGGTTTGATATTCTGTATTATGTTTAAGTCTGGTTGATGGGTATTAAAGACACTCATGGTTAGAACTCGAAAGTGTTTTGAACTATGCTGAAAAGATTCCCATAGGAACAGTGTTGAAGGTTTTTAATGCCATATAAGAGTCAACTTCAATATAGATACAATGAAATGTTAGTTATGTAATGCCACATAAGATTAAGCCGAGGTATAGATATAGTGATATTGTAGCAGACAAATTCCAAAGTGAGAACAAAGAAACAGAAAGGCATCATACCTCTGTAGTAGTATTTTGTATTCATACTCATTATACTTTACTGTAAGTGGATTCAAGTATGTGGCTGGGCAAGGTTACCAGTGCATTAGTTGCTGTATGTGTGGAGGGTGGGTCAGCATTATGTTAGAGATTCTTAGATTAAGCTAACTCTCCTTGCCTTAAAGGTTGCTATTGCTGTATATGTGGGATATGATATAAAGGATGTTAAGAAACGTTTGCACAATTATGAAACAGTGCGGTAAAGTTAAGATACTTGGGACTAGAATGTCACACTTTTAGAATGTTTAGAGAATGTTAGACAGTAATGAAAAACTAAAGTACAGATATGATGGAATGTTTTGCCTTGTTTTGGTATAATTCTAATAAATATAGCCATAATTTAACTTCAGTTTTTCATACACAGGCTTGATTGAGCACTCACTATTTAATAAGTGACAACTGTGTATGACAAATTGGTGCATTTGTGAAAAAATATGTGAGAGAAATATGCATTAGATATTTTAGTGGGGCTATTTGATAGTGCTTTCGCATGTTAGGGGATATAATTATATTTATTTTCAATTATAGATATGAAATGTATATTTTAGATTGTTGATTAAAGTACTGGTTAGCATGGCTTTCATTTACTGTACAGTGCAGTGTATATGAGGAAAAATATTTATTCAAAATGTAGCAGTATTTCTCTGCACTGAGTACTATTTCATTATTGTTATAGTATTCTAATTCTTTCATGTTCATCATGAGATCATAATTCCAATGGAATGCCTGTGCCTTGTAATGGTTAGACTGTGCTGCAAGATATTTTTCATTATACAAGCAAGATGTATTTTGATTTTACTTTCTTCCTGAGGGAGTTAAGACTTTTCAGTGCCATGATTGAAGATAGTTAAACTTTAGCTGCTAATTACAAAAAAATTTGTGATACCAATTATTCCTTCTCACCATCAAATATAAATCCAGTCCACTGCTGTCAGTGAACAGTTTGTACATGCATTATAAAAAAGTGTTTTGCCTCTTTTTGTGTGAAACAATATGGTACATCAGATGAAAGATTTAGAGAAATGCTCAGTTGTCTGGCTTCACACTGATAGCCATGCATTCTTGACATTTTAATATAATGCTAGCATCATATCTTGTCATTTGCCACAATGAATGTTATATGAATTTCATATATCACTGGAAATAACTATAAAGTCAGACTACCATAATTATTAGGAAATTTGTCCCGCATTCATGTTTTTTAACCCTACTGAGACAACATCAGTTGTATTGGTTGTTTCGGAATTCTTTGGACCCATCCAGGAAGATACATTTTACCAACTGTACATTTCATGTAGTTCACCAAACCTTCCCATCCAGGGAATGGTGCCAGGGGTCCCGTTTAATGATGCCCCCAAGTAGTGGGTGGCTGAAACTTCACGCATAGACAATATCTTCGTCAACTGATAGTGGCTGCCCACTTTGTGATTAATATATCCTTTTTTTCTCTATTTAGTTATCACCATTATTTAGGTAATTTGTGGATGATTTGATATTAAGATGTGCTGTTGAAGCACGTTATATGTATTATAATGCCAAAATAATGATTCTTTTCATATTTAATTGTTGTTTCCTACGTTAGCAAGGTAGAAGGTAACACCAGGAACAGATGAAGAAAGGCCACATCTGCGTACGTCCATTCTCTAGCTGCCGTGTGTAATGCACTGAAACCACAGGTCCGTATCCACAACCAGACCCCACAAAACTTTGCATGGTTTTCCTAGATGCTTCACATGCCCTGGTTCAGTCCATTAACAGCACATTGACTCAGGTATACCACATCATTCCAATTCAATCTATCTAGTGTATGCATTTCACCCTCCTGCATGTTCAGGCCATAGTTGCTCAAAAATTTTTTCAGTCCACCCTTCCATCTTGAATGTGGTCTCCCCATTATCCTTGTTCCCTCATTGTCAACCTTTCCTCACTCATTCTGTCCTCTTTTCGAAACCATTTCATTACACACTCTTCTCTCGCAGCCACACTTTTTATTACCACACGTCTCTCTTACCCTTTCATTACTTAATCAAACCACCTCACATCACATACTGGCCTCAAGCTATTCATTTCCAACACATCCACCCTCCTCTGCATAGCCTTATCTATAGCCCATGCCTCACATCCATGTGATATTGTTGGGACTACAATACCTTCAAACGTACCCATTTTTGCCCTCCCAGATGATGTTCTCTCTTTCCACACATTCTTCATCTCCCAGAACCTTCACTCCTTCCACCACTATATGACTCATTTCGGCTTCAGTGGTTCCATTCACTGCCATTTCCACTCATATGTATCTAAAACACTTCATTTCCTTCAGGTTTTCTTAGTTCAGACTCACACCCCAACCAACCTGTCCCTCAACCCTGCTAAACCTAATAAACCTGCTTTTGTTTACATTCACTCAACTTTCTCCTTTCAGACACTTCCAAACTCAGTTACCAACTTCTGCAGTTTCTCACTCATATCCACTACCAGTGCTGTATCATCAGTAAACAACAACTGACTCACTTCCTAGGCCCTCACAGACTGCATACTGCCCCTCTCTCCAAGACCCTTGCATTTACCTCCTTCACCACCCCATCCATAAACAAATTAAACGGCCATGGTTTCATCACAGACCAACCTTCGTTTGGAACCATTCACTCTCCTCCCTTCCTACTTTTACACAAGCCTTACACCCTTGGTTAGAACTTCTCACTCTTTCTGACAGCTTTCCTCCCACACCATATGTTCTTAATACCTTCTGTCAACCCTATGATATGCTTACTCCATATCTATAAATGCCATATACAAATCCATCTGTTTTTTTCAAAGTATTTCTCATACATTCTCTAAAACAAACACCTGCTCCTCACATCCTCTACCACTTCAAAAACCACACAGTTCCTCCCCAGTCTGATGCTCTATACATGCCTTCACTCTCTCAGTCAATACCCTCTCATACAACTTACCAGGCATACTTAATAATCTTATACCTCTGTAGTTTGAACACTCACCTTTATCCCCTTTGCCTTTATACAATGGCCCTGTGCATGCATTCTGCCAATCCACAGGCTCCTTACCATACATTGAAATCCTTCACCTGCAGTACCATTCACTCCAGCCACCTTGTCATATTTCATCTAACTCAAGGCTTTTACCACCTCTCCACCAGACCACTCTCCATGACTCTCATTCTGCATGCCATCCTGACCTAAACACCTTACATCTGCCGCTCTGTCTTCAGACACATTTAACAGTCCGTCAGAATACTTGCTCCATTTCCCCCTCACTTGATTGCTCCCTGTTATTACTTCACCTTTCGCCCCCTTCACTGATGTACCCATTTGTTTTCTTGTCTTTCATACACTATATACCTTCTTCCAAAAGATTTATTCTCTCTAAAGCTTACTGATTCTCACTTACCTCAATTTTTACTTGCCCCCTTTTTTTTTTCCAACCCCAGTACCTTCCTCTTGACCTCCTGCCACTTTCTTTTATACATCCCCCAATCATTTGCATTCCTTCCATGTAATTACTGTCAAAACACCTCTCCTTTGTCTTTCATTAGTAACTTAACTTCATCCCATCACTCACCAGCCTTTCTAATCTACCCACCTTCCATATGCCACATGCATCTTTTGCACATGGCTTCACTGCTTGCCTAAATACCTCCCATTCCTCATCTGCATTCCATCTTCATTTACTCTGACATTTTGCCTTTTTACACACAATCTCTCCTGGTAATTTTTTTCACATATCTCTTTTCCAAGCATACTTTTACCACCCACTTTTCACTAACATTAGATATTGGTGTACGTCAGGGCTCTGTAATGTGACTGTTTTTTTTATTAATTTCATGGAGAATGAGGTGGGATGTTTGGTGGCAGAACAGAATGAAAGCTCCACATTTACTCCTGTACATGTAATTGTTTTTTTCTGCGTTCTGAATCAGTGGAAGTGTGGAAGTTGTGAGTAGAGTGATAGAATATTTTGTCATTTTGTTAAGAATAAGTGTTAAAAGTAAGCATGAGTAAGAGGAGGTTTTTATTTACTTGAAAGATGGATAGCTGACCTGTATTAATTCGAATGTGAAAGAATTGCCTGATGTTGATGTACTTAGATCTGTAAGGAGGGTAGTGAGAAAGCTGAAGTTGAGATTCATGCAAGGGAGAAGGCTTAACAACACAGAGTAAACTCGTTTAGTCAACATCTGAAAACATTAGAACATATAACCCTTCTGCCACATTATCTAAAATCTTACAACAAAATCATCAAAACAAGCAGCCTTTTATAATGTGTAGCTATGATCAAATACTCTTTATTTCCCGTAACAGTCTAACAACTCCTGGAAAATGATATTACCAGCAAACCACAACCGAACTAACCAAAGATCAACAGAAACGTGATATACGAATTTGACCCATTGACATAACTGCACACTTCAATTTAAGGCTCACCAGATAATCATCAAGTGGTCCAAACAGCATTCCTGACATAGTAAGCAGGATCTAAGTTAAGACACAGATCAGAAAAACATATAACGTAGACAACATAATTAATGTAGCTACTAACATTAACACAGCATGCATTGCATCTTTAAAGAAAATAAGGAACAGTAATCAGTCCTGCCATCTTATATACTGAGAAAATGATCAACCCAATACCTAAGAGTCACAAGACGCATTCAGTGGTTTATAATCTCTAACAGCAATCCATCTT
>JAUUDW010622659.1:0-10175 GCA_032361385.1 Panulirus guttatus
TATAGTGTTTCCCACCCAATCTGTGTTTCTCTCACCCCACCACATCACCAGAATGTCATGGAATATTCATATACTCACTTTGTTTCAGTCTCAATCTGCTGCAGGCTATCATGCGGTCAGGTTGGATACAAAGAATTTTAACGTTATTTATTAAATAATTTTGCCATCTTTACAATTCAAAATTGTGTCATGATAGAGGAGTTAAAAGAAAGCGTTTGAACTGTATATTGTAACAAAAATGTTTACATTTGATTTACCAGACTTTCGGTATTAACGGACACCCCCTTCCCCCTGTTAGTCCATTAAATCAAGGGATTACTGTATAATAAGGAGCTAAAATCTACATATGTCCACTTGTTTTATTGCAGTTTGTTATTTGTTTATGTGTTTATTCTCCATCTTTCCACTGCCCTTGCCCCTAGTAGTACAGTAATCCCTCTATTTAATGGACTCCAATATAATGGATTTTGCATTTAACGAACTGGGCAAATAATAAATTGATTAATGATAAATGAAGAATTTGAAAAATGTCTAAAACCTCAACCACCACACCATGTACATTTCATATTGCACTCATTTTTCTTAGCATGGGGTATACTCACTTTGTTTCAGTCTCAGTCTCCTTCAGGCTATTGCATGGTCAGGTTGTTTACACAGAATTGTGACTATTTATTAAATAATTATGCAATCCTTACAATTCAAAATGGCATCAAGTGATGTAGGAGTTAAAAGAAAGCATGTGAACTGTATACTGTATTACTGTATATTGTATCAAAATATGGTTACATTCGATCTAACAGACTTTTGGCATTAACGGACACCCCCTCCCCCCTATTAGTCCATCAAATCGAGGGATACTGTATATATAAACAAATAAGCTCTATTAAATGTCTTGATCTTCTGCTGCTTGATGATGATGTAATCAATCATCATGCTGACATTTAAGTCCTTCACAAGTGCTGCCTTGGAGGTACCCTCAGCCAGCCTCTTGCACAACTCCATCTTCTTTTCAAGGCTTAAAATGTTCCTCGTGTTTCATACAAAACGTAGATGGCTTCGAGGACCTGTTAGATAATTGTGATGATGCTTGAAGGGGGCCACTGTCCACAATAGTAATCCACGGTGAACAAAATACACAAATGTACAAGACCTGCACACAACACTGTGCCAAAAAATACATGGAAGACAGTAAAGAATCACCAGCGCCACAAAACACTGGGTGGTGAGTACACTAATCACTGCAGTGCAGTGCACATGTGATATGAAATATTCTTACATATCTTTTTTCTTTTTTTAATAATTAGGGGTTGCCGACCAAAACTGAAAGACCTAAATTGTTCTGAACATAATGTTGTCTCAAATTATGGATAACAGAGGTTTAATACATTTTCGAAAGACTTGAATGTGTTTAATGATAGGGTGGCAGATGTAGGGTGTTTGAGTCAGTGTGATATGTGAAGTGAAAGTATCAAGGAGAAACGTTTGGTGACGGCATATGAGGTGGTGAAAGCTTTCTCTATGATGAAATGTGGCAAGGCAGCTAGAGAGGATAGTACTGCAGTTGAATTTCTTACGAAAGTGGGTGACTGTGTTGCTGAATTGTTAGTTAGGATTTTTAATGTATGTATGGATCTTGATGAGGTGCCTAAAGATTGGTGGAATGAATGTATAGTGCCAATATATAAAGGCAAGAGGGATAAAGGCGTGTGTTCAAACTACTAAGGAATAAGTCTGTTAAGTGTACCTTATAAGTTGTACGGAAGAGTAATGATTGAGAGGGTGAGGGCATGTATTGAGTGAGCATCAGAGTGGGGAGGCATAGTGTGGTCTTAGAAGTGGTAGAAGATATGTAGATCAGGTGTTTGCTTCAAAGAATGTGTGTGAGAAATAGTTTAAGAAACAGGATTTGTATGTGGCATTTATGGATATGCAGAAAGCACATGATAGAGTTAAAGGAGATGCCTCGTGGAAGGTTTTAAGATTATATGGTTTAACATGAAAGCTGCTAGAAGCAGAGAGAAGCTTTTATCATGGGTGTAAAGCATGTGTATAAGTTGGAGGAGGAGAGTGCATGTTGGTAGCAGGAGTGTGTGATGTCACCATGGTTGTTTAATTTGTTTATGGATGGGGTGGTGAGAGAAATAAATGCAACAAAAGTCTTGAAGAGTGGAATGAGTATGCAGTCTGCATGGGATGAGGGGATTGAGGAAGTGAGTCAGCTGTTGTTACCTGATGACACAGCACTGGTGGCAGATTTGAGTGAGAAATTGCAGAGGTTGGTGACTGAGTTTGGAAGAGTGTGTGAAAGGAAAAATTGAGCGCAGATGTAAATAAAAGCAAGGTTATTAGGCTTTGCGAGGTAGAGGGACAGGTTTGTGAGTCTAAATGGAAAAAATGTAGAAAGGGAAGTATTTTAGATATCTGGAAGTGGACATGGTGGCAAATGGAACCTTGGAAGCAGAAGTGTGTCATATGGTGGGTGAGGGGGGGTGAAGGTTCTGGAAGCATTGAAGAATGTGTGGAATGAGAAGTCATTATGTCGGAAGAAAATGGCTGTTTGAAAAATGTGCACAGGAGGGTAGATGTATTGAAAATGAAATATATGAGGACAATGGGTGGTGTGAGGTAGTTTGATTGAATAAATAATGAAAAGAGTGTGGTTGAGCAAGTGGAAAAGGGTGTGCTGAAATGATATGGACATATGGAGAGAATGAGTGAGGAGAGGATGACAAAGAGGATGTGTCAGAAGTGGAAGGAACTAGGAGAAGGGGGAGACCAAATTGGAGATGGAAGGATGAAATAAAAAAGACTTTGAGTGATCAGGGCATGAACATGCAGGGGGGTGAAAGGTGTGCATGGTACAGAGTGAAGTGAAATGATGAGGCATAAAGGGGGTTGTGCCATCAATGGACTGAACCAGGGCATGTGAAGTGGCCGAGAGAAACCATGGAAAGGTCTGTAGGGCCTGGGTGAGGATAGGAAGCTTTGATTTTGGCACATTAGACATGACAGCCAGAAAATAAATATAAGCGAATGCGACCTTTCTTTGGGAGTTCCTGGAGCTACCTCACAGGTGTGACAAGCAGCAATCAAGTATGAGAAAAAATCAAGAGCATCACACACGCTTCGCTGTACATACAGCAAACCACTGACACAAAAGGAGAACCATGTAAAACAAATATGAAACAAGACTGCACCATCTAAAACAGTTTGACAAATGGATAGGCTTTCTACAACTTCCATTAAAACAATCAAAGGAAGTTTACCAAGAAAAAACAAGATTTAATAGTGAGAAGTTTGAGGGGAGAAAAAGAAGTGTAGCCTAAATGACTATAAAGCTCGAAAAAGAGAGGATTAAGTGACACAATTGCTAACTATCATGAAGAGCAAAAAGGAATGGGATTTCATTTCTGATCCAACAACTAACTATTTCTTACCTGAAAATAATACAGCAAAGAAAAAATAATATACATCACAATAATATATCCACAATCACATATCCAACCAATTATCAATGTACAATTTGCCTCATATAATGAAGCATTTCATACAAACATTTATTTCCTTACTGCCAAAAGCTCTTCTATATGAACTTAATTTTGAATACAGTTAGTGTAAATTATTTGAAAAGGAAAGATTTCAATCCTTCACAAAAGCCATCTGAGATGATAGAAAGCTGAGACCTATTCTGTCCAGAAAAAGTCAATAAAACACCTCCATCTTAAGTGAAATATATGAAGCCAGTAATCAATTTGATCTATTCTGAGACACAAAAGGCTAATAACCAACTCTTATCCAATTTGTGTGGCAGGAGGCATGATTAACTGCATCTGATCTGTGGTTTATGAGGACAATGACCACTCTGTTTACTATAATGAACTACATTCTCAGGACTATTTCCAAGCAGTACAAGGCATCAGACGTCAATATCCAACTCTAACCACTGCTATGTACCACAAGCCAGTAATCTACTTAAGTGTGCTGTGCCCATTGCCAATGACTGTTAAATGTGAGGCAGAAAAGTCTAGGGACCAAATCTATTTTGTGTATCATATAAGAAGACGGAGACTATCACCATCTAGTGCTGGCTACACAGCAAGTGAACAAAAATGTGCAGAGTGAGGTAAAAGAAGTCAGTAACCAATCACCTAATTCACCTGCAAGTAAATCAGAGGCCACCTTCCACATTTAAAGATGGGTGACACATACTGAATCTTCCTCAAATAACTCATCCACTGCTGATCTTTGCATGTAATATGACTGTATATCCTACAAAAATTCTCTCATCAGCCTAAGGTCTGTGCTTAATCAACAGGCCTCATACCAACAACTGCTTGCACAGAAAGTTATGAAGCAATACAGTGTGAAAGACAAGAGAAGAATGAGATGAAGACTGGAAGGAAGATGATGAAAAAAGGAAACAAAAATAATATTCATAAAATTGTGCTCAACATGAAGGGTTAACAAGTCTAAGAGCAAAGGTCTTTATTTACTTCATGCCAAACATTCAGTGACTTACAATAACATCATTTATGAAACCAAAAACTGGCTACAGACAACAAATGCTAAGTTTAAAAATAGCTGTAAGGTAATATTCAAAGTTTAAGAGTAAATGACAGACTACTTCACCACAACTATTGTCAGGATTGTTAGTGAAAAAATCATCACCCCACCCAGGATGAAAATATTCACTGGCATGCAATATGATTTTCAGAAAGAAGTAAATATGAATCAACATAAAACAGTGATATGCTGGGATTGTGCTTCATGGGTGAGAATAACTAAGGGATCATGAACCACAACGAGAGATGTTTGAATTATCTTTATTCTTCTTTAAGTTGTGCATAAGTTGTTAATATTAAAAAAATGACCAGACTCCTATGTAATGAAAATAACAAACCATGGAAAATCCAGCACTAAAAAGTAATGTCAACTTAGCCAGAGTTCATATATCAAGTGAGGTTCCATTAATAATCTAGAAAACATTCTTATGGGCTAATCGAATACCACAGTATCACTATTAAGAAGTACAGGGACATTTCTATTAATACCCACAAATTTTCAGAAGTCTTGAGAATTTCTTTCATATCATTTTGCAAAAATATACTGGAATATGAATCTGTGGGACAGTTTATCAATTCAACATCAGCCCTAGTTACATGGATATCATAAAGTACAACAGTAAAAGTAATGACTGTTTATGTAAAATCTTAAGAAACATCATGAAAATAACAGACTCAGGAAGACTGGGTAGACAAGAGCATGAATGGTATGTTTCTACCAAGACAATATGTAATAAACATTGTGCATTACACACAGTCTAAGGGAGGGTTGGATGGGGGCATGTCAAATCACTGGGCACCTGTATTGTGGATGATACAGGATTAGAAATGCAGATAAAAAAAAATGAAAAGGGTAAGAGTAGAAAAGGTGAGGAGTGAAAATGTAAAATTTTTAATGCACTCAAAGCATAATTAAGATTGGGCTACCTGGTTAAAATATTTTTCCTAAACTTGGAATGGTTGCCTTAATTCATCAGAAAAAATTATGGTTTTTATATTTTGTGTATCTATTCATAAAAAAAATCTGCATACCAGAGGGAGACCATCAAAATTTACAGAGTAGTAAAGATTAAATGTTGTTAAAATCCTCTGTCATGGAAGCAGTGCATGCATGAGAGTACTATAACTGGTGGCAAAGTATAAGTAAGAGGTCTGAAAAAAATGTGGGAGCATGTTAACTTGTGATTTCATGGATGGGCAATTACTGTGTGTGAGATGAGAAGGGTGGGAGGACATTGGTGTAATATCCTGTTATGGTAAAAGGGAATGGAAATTGCCTAAGTTATTGTGCACATATATATCTGAGCTGTTAGCTGAATCAGCGGGGAAGCTGAATAAAAGGTGGGCCCCCTTGATGATGTATAGACGAGAAGGCTGCTGAAAGTGAAAGACAGCAAAAGTATTACTTTAGGTTTTGAAAGGTATGTGACCTCACAGTGTAATATCAGTCTGTAAGGAGAACTGAAAGCTGAAGATGATTCTTGATATTTGGAAGTAAAGTTCAGTAAGGATACTATCAAGAAACCTGAAGTTGATAGCTGAGTATGTTTAAAGGTACAGCGGTTCCTACAGTGTTGTATGGATGAAAGTCTTGGGATTTACATTCAAAAGAAAGAAAAAGGGTGGATGTGACAGAATTGAAATGACTAAGGGTAGTATTTGGTGTGAGGTGGGTTGATAATGTAAGGAACAACAATTTAACAGAAAGTTATCGTAGTTAGGGCAGTCTGATTGAAAAAATTTATCAGGATGTTCAGATATGGTTCAGACACATGGGGAAGATGAATGCAGAAAGAATATCTAAAAGAATCTTCAGAAGTGGAAGACTAATAAGGAGACTGAGCCAGAACATTCAGGAGGGCGAGAGGTGTGCACGTGATAATATGAAATGGATTACCAAGGTAAATAAGGGGCAACAAGCTGTTGATAGGTTGAGCCATGGCCTACGAAACAGTCAAGGTAAACCATGGAATAGTCAGTGGAACTTGGCTGTATATGGAAGGCTCTGGTTTCAGTATATTATTCTTGACAGGTAAGGTGCAAGTGTGTAAATGAGGCCAATGTTTGCTCCTGATGTCATCTCGCTAAGGTAGAAGTAATTGAGTATACAAAATTAAATCATTCATAAAACCAATGTAAAACCCAACATAATATTCACAAAAACAAGATCTGGACACCAGCCAGAACTCTAGCTGCAGAAAAATACTAAAGCTGATGATCAAACAAGGAAGAAAATGAGCTCATCTTTACCATGAAAAGGTGACCTAAAAAGTATATAAAGACCAGGAGGTTACCAGTTGTAATCTAACACTATCCCTACTTGTACCTTATAACAAGACAGAATATATTAGCAAGACCTGAAAGCTAAAACTCATATACCCATCTAAATTCATCAAGTAATATACAATAAAACTGATCGTAGTCAAAATGATCTCAACCAATAATTACAATATCCTAACCCGATTCACCTCTAATAAAAAATCATGTAATCTGAGGTTTGCAACCTGCTCATACTGAAAAACTTTAAAGCTACATAATATGTTTTTATTCACTGTTAGATTGCTCTTTCAGAATCTTTAGCCAAAATCTTCATCAAGGTTAATGCATACACCTGAAATCAGGTAAGGTGAGATGCTACTTTGTCCTAAATATACCTCAAGATAAAACTGTACCTCTCATCCTATTATATAATCAGCCTCAACACACAACAGCCTTAATGCAACAAAAGATAATACCACAAGTAAATTTCTAGCTAAATGAGTTGGAGTCTACCTTCAGAAATATAAAGCCAGCTACAATCTTTGGTGGGTAATTAAAGAACAGTAGTTGTAGGGGCTCAAGCCAAGAGCTGACAAAATGCTATACTTCTAAAAAAGGAACTAATTAAACTTACACTACTTCAAACAGCAACAATATTCACCTAACATTTCAAAACAGAGTGGTACTGTTAAATCCTTCAATAATTTCCTGTTGTTAAAAACTAATGCTACTCTCTTTCGAAAAGTTTTAGCTTTCACTTATCAAACATGTAACATCTCAAACTACAGGTTGTAACAAAGTAACACAGACTGTGAACATAAGTCTCGATATGATCAATATCTGTGTCTTATAGGGAGAGTTTTACATTCATGTTGCACCATCTTTTAACCTTATATGTATAATGTGCCTTGCAAACCTTTGTGCTCTGTCTGCGTCTGCATGGAATCTCATCTCCTAATCTCATATTTCCGTTGTACAAGAGACACCTTACATCCCTCATCCCCATGCCCTCACTTGACAATGGTAAAACTGTTCATGATTGGTGCCTTTTATATTTTGACATACTCAGCACTACCAGCATGAACTTTCCTAACTTGTTTTATGTGGCCACTACTTTTCCACTGTTATTTTTGTTATCTATTGGGCATTACCTTTCCATTGTTATTGTTGTTATTGTATACTGCTTAAGTCATATTCTACTCTTTCTCGACTCCTCTAGTTCAAATTCACTGCGTTATCTAGCCAAGTAGGATGCCTTTACCTCAAAGAACTCATCTATGTGAACAGTATTGTGGCACCAGGTTACCAAGTACTTTAACTTTCTTAGCCTTCTTTCCTAATCTTCCCATAACTCATCCATCTTACTGATGGCAACAATTATGTTGCAATTACTTGTGCCTTTCCTGGCAGCTCTATTCTTTACTCAAATGAGGGTAACAAACTGGAATCCCACCATGCAACTACGTGCCTTTTCCTATACTTTCTGTGCGGAGACCATACAAATGAGAAATGACTTTAAGATACCTCCTCCTTTCCTTGTGCTCTGAAGCTGTGTAATTCACTTCCTTTTTTTGTCTTCCTCTATTCCTACAACCTTTCCAATTTCATAAGTCAGGTCCAAAAACATCTGAGGAAAGTCAAATTAATCCCTAATGTATTTTTCTTTCTTTTTAAAAACTTATTATTCAACTTTTTCTACTGACAAACTTTTTACTGGGGCACGGCATACTTTTGCTTGTGCAATGTTGGCTACTGGTGGGGGATGGGCTAAACTCAGGCCAGCATAAAAATGCCATGAGAAGTGCAGAGGAGATGATATAAACAGCCCAGCAACCAGGCAGCATTTGGAGAGAAAAAAAAAATACAGTGGTCAAAGTAAATACTACTACTATACCACTCCATGAATCTATCAGCGATAACTCTTAGTTACAAAACAAATCATCAGCCTGAAGGATTCAAAGAGGATGGGATAATGATAGGATAAAAAAAAAAAGCGTGGACCTAAATGTTAAGTTCCAGAGGTATCTACAGTCAGCACTAATTAGGTGGGATGGTGAGACAAGATAATCATAAGCGCTTTATGAAAGATCTAGAGTTAGCAAGGCACATGGATCTCATTATATCTCACCCTATATAACTGCCTACATGTAAATGGTCTCCCTGACTACTTGCCCATTTTGATAACACTTTAACAAACTAACTGACCTAATTCACAAAGTTACTAAAACACACACAAACTATAGTAAAGCATATTGGCCTGTAATCACACAGTATACAGATTCCAAGCTTCAAAACTGCATCCTACATAATTTCCCATCCCCATGACATGACATCTCACACTTCATCTGCATCACCCAACAATCCAGCAAAAAAGCACATACAAAAACCAGATAGCAATATAAATAAAAATCTGCCTCACATAATGCAAACTTTATACAGCAAAGAAACAGAGGCAGATGAAACCCTTTCCTATCAACAGACCATAGACAAATTCAAAATCTAAACAACACAATTACTAACCTAATCACAGGAAATCAAATGGCAAACTGGCACTCCTTCCTTGACACTGTGCACCACAAAACCAACAGCAACCAACTCTGGCAAACAACAAAGAAAAGCTACACTCCTTACAATCCTAACAGGCCAATAGTTAAAAATGTACACAAAATTCACCCTGAAACAACTGCTGATTCATCCTTCACTCCCAGTGATGTTCAAACTCATTTAAAATCTTGAAAACTTCCCTTTGACAATATAACAGACTTCAGTATAGAACACTTTAGTCTACATACAATCTAAATACTCAAAAATATCTTCAACTACTCTTGGCTGGATAGTTTCCAAAATACATGGGAACTTGCCAACACTGTGCCTACTCTGAAATCACTTCTATTGCTCTATATCATTACTTTCAATATTCAAACTCCTCAAAAAATATCTAAACAGAATTAAGCAAAACATACCATTTTCACCCATAAAACATGGCTTTAGACCCAATCACTATACTACCACACTCAACAGAACTTCATACAACACATTTTGAAAGGTATCAATAAACCACAACTTTCTTTCTGTATCATACTAATAGCAACAAGCATCAACGAAGCATCTGACACAGTCCCCATACACAAAAGATACTCGACACAACCCTCTACAAAAATGACAAAAAGTGGTTAACCAACTTCACAGCTGGTTGCCAAGTCAGAATCATTCAGAATGGCTTCACTTTCAAAGCAATCAAAGTCTACAGCTCGGTGCCCTAAGGAACAGCTCTTTCTCCAACCCTCTTCCATCCCCTCCTAATATGACTTCCTATCACCTCTTACAGACCACAGTGTGCAAGGCCTCTCATGT
>JAUUDW010622670.1:0-11627 GCA_032361385.1 Panulirus guttatus
GCTTAGATAATAAATCAAGCAATGGACGGAATAAAAATGAATGAAACGGCAGGTCCTGATAAGTTTTATCCGAGAACGAAGACGAAAGAAGAAATGAAGAAAGTTAAACCCTTGATAGTTCTTTTCATTAAGTCACTTGCTACAGGGAAAGTTTCTCACGATCAGAAGCTTGTCAGTATAACGCGACTATCAAAAAGAAGATAAAGGATGAAGTTCCTACCCGAAAATTATCATTCGGTCGGCTTGAAGCTCGTAGTTTGCAGGATAACGGAAACAAGCTTTTAAGATAAGAGTGTACATCGTGTAAAGGACCGCCATTGAATCAACGATTCGAAGCATGATCGTTCATGTGTAACAGATCTACTTAGAATTTCTCTCATAATGTGATCAACATGTATGATAAAAGTGAAGCAGTTAGTTGATATGATTTTTCTTAGATTTTCGGAAAGCATTTGATGAAATCCTGCGTCATAGATTACCAGCAAATATTAAGTCACATGGTACAGAAAATGGTGTACATCGGTTGTTAGGAAATTGGTTCACTGGCCGTAAACAGAGAGCAAAAATTAACGGTCTAGCCTCAGAATGGATCCGTTAGACGTTAAGAAGTGGTGTCCCGCAAGGATCAGTCTTGGGACCAGTTCTTTCTCTGATATGCCTCAGTGACATTTATGATGTGTTATACTGTAAAATATCAAAATTCTCAGACGTTTTTAAGCTGGAAATTTAGCAGCGACAGAAATAGAATGATCTACAGCCACAGCCTGGCCTAGCCTGATTAACTGGGCAAACAGTTGGCAAATAAATGGTGATACAGTACAGTATCGATAAATGCAAAGTCTTGCATGCCGGCTGTAAAAACAAGAAGCTGCAAGACTTAAATGAGAAAAAAGTTAGATGTGATAATCGCCGGTGAGCAAACGTCAGTTATGCAGTGCGCAGCAGTCAATAGGGTGTACGGAATTCTAACCTTCAGAAGCAGCGCATTTGACCTCAAGTGGACCTTAATCTTGACTCTACAGTTCACTAGTGCGTCCTCACCTTGAATACTCAGTTCAGGTTCAGACCACCCTAGTCTAAGAGAAAGAGAATAGAGAGAATACATCAGCGTAGTGTCCCGGGGATTCCTGGGCTGATGCTTAATACAATGACACTTGTTTGGAAGATCCAAACTTTTTTTTTCGTACAAAAGGTTAAATTGAGTTGATAAAGGTTTTCAGAAATATCAGACCTTGATTATGTTGATATAAACAGCTATTTAGGGCCAGATTAGTCTGATTTCACCCTTAGTGATGGAATGGATACAGACTCCTGGGCAAACAAGCCTTTCATCTCGAATGAGGCGAAGTAGTTTTCTTCAACAAGATTGTTAAAGTGGGGAATGATTTTTCAATTAGAGTGGTTGAAAGCAGCTCCAGAGATGCGTTTAAAAATAGACTTGGCAAATGCATCTCTAAAATCAAAGACTGACATTTTTTGTGCTATCGTAGGTATAGTTATTTCTGGGTCATCTATTTGGTTTTTCATCCTTACAGGACGAAGATCTGTATTTCTGATCTCTACTGTCACCAACAGCCTTGAAAGGAACACGTTTGAATTCTATTTTCTCCCAGATGAGGGTTACAGGCTGACCTGAGCCTCTGGTTCGATTCATAATGAGGAAATAACTTGGTTAGATTTTCTCCTCACTTGCCTCATGACCCTCTGCCTACCTTCCATACCTCCCTAATCCCCTTTATCTCGTCTCTCCTCTTCAGCTTGTAGAGCCCTAGCCCTGTCTCCTTAACACACACGCACGCACGCACGCACGCACACACACAAACACACACACACACACACACACACACACACACACACACACACACACACACACACACACCTGCAGTCTGGGGTGCTCCCCCACCAGTTTAAGTTTAGCATGTTTCACCCATAGAGCGGTAGATGGTATCGAAGTAGCTCATGGCCTCCGCTGCTGCCAGGCCTGGTCTGAGGCTCTGCTACCTACAGTACCTGACGTCTGATGTCTCTCCATAATACAGGCAACTGTGTGTTTACGCGATACTTTATGATCATTTGTTCATATGTTTTAAGCATCAGTTTTTAATTTCACTTGTAAACACAGCCTGAAAATACAGCACAAGAAGATACAATACAATTGTATTAAAAGCTGTAGACGCAGGATGATACAGGATGATCCATGATTCTGTATTCACAACAGTACATCATGCTATTGTAAGAGATGAGTTCGTAGAGACAATAACCATCCTGAGCCTCTGATGAGAGAAGGAACATGTCAGACGAAACATGAAGTGGTCATCTGTGCACCAGCTGGTGTTGCCTTATCCCTTCCTACTTAAACCAGAACCCTCCCATACTGTCCCTCCACACCTGAACACACTCGCACAGGTTCAACTGTGTGGCACACTCTCAGGCAGTTCCAACTGCGTGGCTCACTCTCGCATTGTTCCACATATGTTTTTGTCAGGTAGCCTGTGAACACTTTCTTTCTTATCAAGGTCTTCAGCAAAGAAGCAAACTTTTCCCTAAAGGCTTCTGTAGCGGTACTACGGTACTCGACATTGCTTGCCCCATCATAACTTCATCCTGATTATTCCCCAGCTTGGTTTCCTTTTCTTGATCATTGGACTTTGATATTACTACATCCTGATCAACAGATCCCACGTCAGATGGCTCTGTTTATAGTCAGTGTTTGCTCTGTGCCAGAACCACATCCTAGCTCTTGACACACCCGAGTCCAAAGGAGTTCGTCCTCGTTACTGTAGCTTATTCTAGTTATGTGCCAGGGCTTCAGACCCAATTTCTCTCTCCATTTTCATTTTCTTAAGGGGAATAACGAGGTTCTTTTTAATGTACGTTTGCCAGAGAACATATAAGTTCCATTTTATTGGATTCTCAGAATTTGCTTTGTCTGGCTTTGAAGCTGAAACGCATAGTATGCTGGTCAACCTGAAGTCTTTACCCATTGTGACAAGGTGCCTCAAACCTGAAATAAATAACAAAGGTATATACTAAAAGAAAGGATTATAGTTATGCGTACGTACGTGGCACCGTAGATGAAGTAAGGACCAGGAATAGACTCAACAAACCAAGGATAATGACAATACGTCCCGAGGTCAGCCTCACGCGTTCCATGTACTTCCCATTGATTTCAGTGTGTGCAGCACGACGCGTCATAGTTTCGCTGGGTACCCGATCTCGTATGATTTCCTGTGTCCTAAAGTATTTTGCAAACCAAATTTGGCGCTTCTGTCGTAAAATATTTCCTCAACCTCTGAACCATAAGGGCTGTACCCACTGCCTTCCCCCAGTGTGATGTATAGCATCATCCTTACACCAGGTCAGTCGTGACGGTGTATAACCAGTGGTTGTAATCATGCTGTCCACACATCCCTTGGAGCTGGACAGTGCCTCCCTTACGTATGTCTGCATAGCCCTTGACCTGACCCTTAAGTCATATCAGACGTCAGGGATCGTTCCCAGTGGTTGACCCGTCGTGCCTAAGGGACATGTTGTGCTCAAGGTTCGCACCGTCGTGTTCATATTACCTGATGGCAGCACAGAGGAGCGAGAAAGCTGGCCAGATTGGCTTGAGAACCTATGTAGAGGGCGTGTTTTTCATGCTGAATACGATTCTGGTGTTTGGAAGATAACATGTCCTGTAATTAAGCATTTGAATGATTGCAGAAGTAAACTGTTTCGTAAGCATTCGCTCGTGGTGATTTTTGTACAGTGGAGTTTGTCACTCTTTATGGGTAAGCTTTGATGTTAGTATCGATGTGGGCGTTGGCAGTAGTGTGGGCGTTGTGGCTGTGATGGTGTGGGCGTTGTGACGGGAGCTGGCTGAGGTCCGCCCATCATCCAGCTCGCCTAAGCAGCTGTCCGTCCATCATAGGAAGCTGCTCACCTGTGTAAGCGCCTTCAAGCACATCTGCAACCGCCGTGATCGTCCCGTGCCTCACGAAAGCAGGCATCGCTGACGGTGTCCTTTACGTAAACACATATCCGATGCATCACATTCCTGGCCTCCGTCACCACACGTTCCCTAGAGTCACCAGCCACGATCGTGTTGGTGCTGTTATCCGCCGATCACACTCGGTGAATAACTTTTTCCCCTCCTCACTTCAAAGCAGGGGATGATCATGTCAGGTGTCCCTCGGCAGGAGCAGGCACGCAGCCCACCGCCTTTCTGGTTCTTTTTTTTTCCTCTGGTGTTTTAGGGGTAAGCAGCCAGCGGAGGTGGGCGGCGTGTAATTGGTGCCTGCCTCACCCCTGCTGAGGAGCGCAATGGGGTTTGGGGCTAGTTGCTCCCCTGCTGCATGACCCTCCCTGCTCCCTCCTTCCCGCCCACCTTTTCTTTTTACTGGGCGGTTAGGAAGGGGAGGAAGGAAGAGGTATGAAGGGGAAGGGACAGTTATCCACCCTAGTTCCACCCTCTCCCCCACCAGGTTCCCGCTCCACGCCCTCCCGCATTGGCTACCTGCTCTGCACCCACTCTGCCCTGCTTCTTGCTCCCTATCTGCAGTATACTATAGACACACCCAAACTTAACAGACTTACTAACTGATACCGTAAGTCTTGTACGTGGCTTGTAAGTCAGCCAGGACGCTAGTGTACACTACCGTGTACAGCGTGCACACTAGTACTGCACACGAGAAGTCAACTTAAGGCGGCACTTTACACGTCATTTCCCTAACTCTCTCAACCATCTGTATTGTTTCACCAACCACTCAACACACTTTATAAGTCACATCCCCCGAATGAACAAGGGAGCGCCAGCTGCCATCAGCTGATCATTACTTTTCGAAGTAACTGTTTAAGATAATCCAGTCAGTGAGCTGACCCAGAGGTCGGTGTGGCCTGGTGACCGGGACTAGTGACTGGGGCAAGAGAGAGGTGTTATTTTACCCTGATATTGACAGTCCCAGCTACCCAAAGTACCTTTTGATTTGTATTTATTTTATCCATTTGAATGTTAGAAAACTTAACCACTTGGCTGGGCCATCACATCAGGGCTCGTACATAAGACTCGTACCACCGTGGTCACGGATCGTACCTCCATTCTCAGGGGTGGTTACTGAACTATCTGGTTACCGCTCAAGCGAACGTGGACAGCGAAGCGTTCATGGGTCGGGTTATCACAGGTTATGATGCAAGAATGTGTGTGGCTGGCGCAGGACCAGTGGTCAGCCTGGTGCTCCTGGGCACCACGCCTCACCCACCGGTTTACGCCTGCTGTAAGCAAGTTCATGTGCTGGACCACTGCTTGTTCTGGTATCGCTCTGTGTGTGGGTACATGTTATGGTTTATGTGAGTGAGTATACATCTACGTGTGTTTCTACATATGTGTATGGTTATGTACCTGTGCGTGTGTGTGTGTGTGTGTGTGTGTGTGTGTGTTGTCCTAGACTGTGCGTTTGTAGTGCATGTGTATATTGTTTAGGGAATCCCGTAAGACTCGCCCTCACCCTTCACGTTATTTCTAAGCTAAGTTAGGTCAGGTCCGTTTAGGGTTGTACCCTAACCTAACCTGACCGTCTCGCCTGATGTAAACTGACCTAACTTAGTCTAAGTAAAAAAAGGTTGAAAATGAGGGAGGAGTGTATCTTCAGGTGATCGGTTTTAGGATATGTGAGTTGCATCTGTGTAGGTGCGTTAGTGGCTAGTGAGGTGCGTGTGTGTGTGTGTGTCTGTAATCAGTGGTGCGTGAGGGGCAGCCCAGGCCACGCCCGGACTGATGGTTATCCGAAACCTGTAGAAACCTGTCATTGGGACTCACATCTGACGACCGGCCACCACAGCCCTGACATTACACAGTTCTGTGGCACTCCCGGAGGGGGAGGTGTGTGGCACCCCAGGAGGGGGAGTTGTGTGGCACCCCAGGAGGGGGAGTTGTGTGGCACCCCAGAAGGGTGAGGTGTGTGGCATCCCAGTAGGGGGATGTGTGTGGCACTTCAGGAGGGGAGGTGTGTGGCGACTCAAATGTGGAAGGTGTGTGGCCCTCCAGGTGGGGAAAGTGTGTGGCACCCCGGGTAAGGAAAGGTGTGGCACCCCAGGCTGGGAAGTTGTATTGCACCCCACGTGGGGGAGAAGTCTGGGGTGCGGGCGGGTGGAGTCAGACCCCAACTGTGTGGTCCAGGTGAAGCCATGGTAAGGGGAGCTCCCCCTATACCCATCACAGCCGGACGACGGTCACCACCTAATACGATGACTGATTTACAGCCGGAGGTACGGCCTCTCATGACGGTGAACCTCTTGAGCTGTGTAACTCGAGGAGCGTAACTCAGGTGGTGAAGTCAGAGGCGTGTAACTCAGGTGGTGGTGACCTGGGAGATCCTGCGGCACTCTGGCTGTGTTCATACCTCGTTTTTGTACTTGTTCTCTATCCCGTGAACATGACGGTACTACTCTTGGGCTTAATGGTTTAGCCTTTGACCTGCTGCTGAAGAGTCGAGTCAAAGGCCAGGTCATCGCACCCAGGGATGGTATCGTCGTGTTCAAGTGGTTAGCCTTATATCTGACCCTCGTAAAGTTCTTGTGTTTTTATTGTTGCATCTGTTTACATGTGTCTGTTTTTATAATTATATTTTTCCGCTTACAGTAAAAGCGTAGATAGTTCCAGAGGACACAGATCGTTAAAGATTAAGGTAAGTGAATTGGGTAATCGCCTTATATCGACCCTTAAATGTAGGTAGCTGGCGGGAGTCCCCTGCGGGGTCGGGTGTTTTGCATAGCTGGAATCCTTTTACAGGATCCAAACCCTCCCCGTAATCCGCCTTCCTG
Organism: Panulirus guttatus; assembly: GCA_032361385.1. Lineage (NCBI taxonomy): Eukaryota > Metazoa > Arthropoda > Malacostraca > Decapoda > Palinuridae > Panulirus > Panulirus guttatus. The sequence goes on from JAUUDW010622670.1 coordinate 6,802, forward strand.
GATTATGGAAAGACCTGTACGAAGACCGACCCAGCGGGTGTGTGATTAGTACACGCGTCCGTAGATGCCGTTAAATGTGCGCTGAAACATGCGCACAGGGCACGTCCCCGTGGTGCGTCTCACGTGGGGAGTTGAGGAGAGAGAGAACTGCAATAGATCGTCTGTTGACCTGAGCAGCAAAATGTTAGTAACGAAACTCCATTACTTGTGATGATTCTTGCGCAGTATTGACCCATCCTGATATCCTCTTCGATGTCTTTTTGTCTGCAACAAATAGCGGAACGGATTCGTAATGCTCTTTGCAAACGGATTTCACTTTCACTAATCCTGTAACTACCTTTAGATGAGAGTAACTGAGGGCTACGCCTGTCCTATGGCTGCACATATTGTCTGTTGCAGGTTGCCAGTTCTTGTGAAGGGGAGTCTTTTATATCGCCATGGGAGGGCACAGGTTTGTATCCACTTTTTGCATCTAATCTGTAAAACTTCCCATATGAAACTATGTAATGTATGTAATGAAATACCTACTATGAATTGTAACATCCTATGTAATATCAATCCACTGGGCTCTGACGAAGACCCTTTGTGACCCCTGTAATCCTTTTGCGCTACCGCTCACGGGATGAGCATGGGCGGCACAATAAACTCGCCCCTGACAGCGACACAAATCAGATCACTGACGCACAAGTCTGGAAATCGTATTCTGTTTCTCGCGACAAAGTGCCGCAGTTGCCCGTGCGATAGTGTCATCCATACGGATGATTTGATCATGGATGGTAACATACAAAAATTCATCCAGCAAACAGCCTGAGGTCAGAGACATGCGAATAGCGTAGGAGGTGAGACAGATACGCGGGAAAAGTTTGTTCTTGTTGGACACCGAAGCAGGTGGAGATGACGTGGGTCCCATTTTCCTTTTTTGCCCCAGAGTTGCGAAGATTGTTACCAGCGCACCCTTGAATTAACGAGTACCTGCCGGCTACCTACTGGCCACCTGCTAAATACCTGCTAAAGGGGTAATAGAATGACTTTATTGCAGCACCTGCTCGCCAGAGACGAGGTTCTCCTTTACTGCGAGAAAAAAGAAGCAAAGGCCGTAGGTGGTCCTAAACAAACACCCCCTCGGATCCACAGCGACCCAAACCACATACCCGCTGGAGGTAATAGTCCTTTCAAAGACTGTTATGATTATACCCCTTGTCGTGGGTTCTAGCCTGACACTATAATGAGTCACTGCTAAGCACCTGAGAGCCCTCTAGCGGTGGTGTGTGTTATAACACACTGGCCACGCGCGCTTATTCTCATGCAAATGCCTCCCTCTTGACCTGCGCCTCTGACACTAAACTTAAGGCGTCCTAAGGGTCAGAGTCGTCAGTGATTCATGATGCTGGTCATGTGAAGCCCACCTTCATGCTAAATTTCGCTTGTGTCAGGAAGGACACGGACGTCGGGGACAGTAAGTCTGTCCTTAGTACTCCTATTGTGCAGGAAAGAGCACCTTAGAGGCTTGCCGGCCTGTCGATGTCGTCTCCTGATGTGACGTCGATATCCACCAGGCCTCGCGAGTCTCGACCTTTTAGCACTCATAAAACCATCCAGAGATATTAGCATAACAACATCATGCCCCGAAGGCGCCGGCAGGCCTGGGATCCGTCCAACGCAGTGAAAAATATTTGGCTCATCACGAATGATAATGATACTTTCCTGGTGTTTGTATTGCCCTGCCTTTGTCCAGTCGCTTGAGACACACAGACGGACAGACTGATGAATGAATTCACAAAAGATGAATATGTTTATAGACAGACTTTGACAGACGGGCAGACAAGCACACAGCTCACTTGTTTGACAGACAGGCATTCACAGTTTTCACACAGAGACGCAGGCAGACATTTAGTGTCTGTATTGGCAAAGCTGACTAAAAGTGTAAGCAACTGGCTGAGGTAACTCCACACACACTGTTGTGTGGCACGACCCCAGCTCTGTGTGTCTTCCTCCTTGATTATGAATGTCAGTATATTTGTCTGTAGAATCACAAAAGCTCAGAAACAGGAAAATACGTTCGTTTGAATATGTCTTATTGGTACACCGGCAACACGGGACGCCTGAGTGTAAGGGGTAAGTATGACCAGGGTCGGCCCTGAGCCTTTTGAGGGCCCTAAGCTGAATCTCTTTTTGGGGTGCCCCTCCACCCTTCAAACTCACCCCTGAATCACGAGCTCTAGGGAAACCCAGGGGCATGCCCCGGAGAAATGTGAAAATGTAGGGTGTGTGGGACAGCATTGCCGTCGGTCGAGACTAGGTGGTCCCTTAAACGTTTGCGACCCTACGCTGAGCGTATAGGTAGAGCTGGCTCTGAGTATGACAGCTGAAAACCGAGACAATTGTGTGGTAAACACGGAAATAATGAAACCGAATCTAAAGTCTTTTTCATTTCCATAGCATTTTTCAAAACTGTACGTATACCGTAAGCTAGTTTCCGTGGTAGTGTCATGCTGCAGCTCAATCATCGACAAAGCTTCTTTAGTGAGTGCCTGGTGTACCAAGTTGTTTGTTGCAGCAGGCTCATGTTTGTCACATGTTATTCAACCTGGCTTGTCTAGTATAAGTTGGCGGAAGACGTCAAATTGTTTTTGAAGAAGTCCAAGGGTACTGACGTGGTGTTCTTTACATCTTCCTCCAGTATGTTGAACTTACGTGGGCTCTCGACTTTTAAGGCATTTCCCAGGATTTTCATTGCTCTACAGTGGATTTGATTTCCGTGTTCTTCCCAGTGTGTCATTCCAGCACAGTCTTATCCCTCTATGCACACTAGGCACAAGATCATCCCGTGTTTTCGGTTAGTGTGCCATGACGTATTAACACGTGCTTGCGTTCAAATGAGAACAGTTGAACAGCCTTTAGTCTATCTCAGTCATTCATGTATTATACTGAATCGACGCAGGTGGTAAAGGAACTGCGGACTTCATCTAACTTGGCAATTTTTCCCGCCCAGAATGATGATGTTGGCACAGCATTGCAATCAGAAGTTCTTTGAACTGTCATAAAAAAAAATACGTCATGCTATTTTCATTTTGAAAGTCTTTAGAGCCCAACCTCTCATACTCTCCACGGATTCGGCAGTTCCATTGTTTCGGTCTTCAAAGTGTAAGTCGTCCTGCACCATCACTCTTAGATCCGTGACCCATATCTGGTGTTAATGTTCGGTCCTGTGTTCGGTATGTGACGATTTCTTCGATCCTTTCGTAACGGGGGAGCTCATGATTTTACCTGCCGAACGCCATCCAATTTCATAGGAGGTTTAGTTCATAGATTCATTTTTCTAATGGAGCGTTCTCTTACGGATCCGCCAAGAGGAAGGAAAACTTGGTATCTTTTTAGAATTTGTTTGCCCAAAGTTAAACATTTTATCCATGAATACATACCTTCACCTGACTCTTTGGCAAGTATTCCAATGAGAAATAGCGACTACTGACCATCTTTCAGCTATATTGTGTGATCATTGACTAACCTGTGGGCAAGGACAGTAGGGTAGACCTGATGTGATGCTACTGATACATCCCTCCCGGGTGAGTACGGTGACTTACTGGCTATATCTTGGTGAGACTGTTAGTGTCAGTGTGGGTGCTCGGACACATGCTCCTTGCATTCTCTTGTGCTTATCTCTCGCTCCAGTACTAGCCTGTAATACACTTTCAAGGCAGATCTCCACTTCCGGCTGGCTGTCACCTTCTCTGCAGCAGACAAGGCTGGTGGCACGGTCGTGAGGTTATATGCTCCCTACTGACCCAGTATGTCAAGGCCATAGCCACACCCTTCCTGCACTGCGTATCCTACGAATCTGTAGGTAGAAGAGTAACATATTTACTTCATATAAGAGGAAGTTGGCCATTTACAATACTTTTTTCTTCTCATACCCGGGGCGTTTGTTGTTACCAAATTGATTCATCTAATTTTTTTCTTCATTTATGGTTTACTCTTCTAATTTACATTTAGTGTATTAAGCACGCAATCACACCGATACCTCGTCGCTCGTGTTTGCATTCCGTATTCTTCTTTTTCTTCCCCTTCTTCTTAGCGATCCCTTGGAGGGACAAGTGTCTCGCAGGGATGTACTTACTCTGTTATGTGTACGATGCTGTACCTCTATACCCACCACCTCCAGGGATGACGGGACTAATTATACTGGGAGTCGAAGGAGACGGCGAAGGCTGCGGCCACAATCCTTTGGGTTACTTTATATTTCTCTATAGTCGAATCTTCATAAGGACGCTGTAGCTTTTGAGAGTCAAATCAAAGGTTCTGCCCAGCATACCCAACTGTATTTCTCGGATTACAGTGTCCAGACTGATATGCGAATATTCAACATATTTCTTAATAAAGTTGAAGAAGAATAACTTTAACGACAGCTGCCGAAGCGAAGCCTTCGCTCTCTCCATTGACATCCAAATAAAGAATGGCGCCTGTTAATTACGAATTCATGAGCTTCAGATTACTCATCAGGAATGTTGTGTCCTCGGCAGCTAGTGAGGGCTGAGGGCCGGCCGGGTGTTGGGGAGGTAAAAACTCTGGCCAACCAGGTGTGTGGATGTTTGTGCCTCTGTATGTATGCGTATGTCTGCTTCCTCTATCCTTGGGTGACTGAATTTGCGTTTTTTTTTATATGTGTCTGTATGATTATGTATTTGCGCACGATTGTGGGTGATTTGAATTTGCGTTTTTTTTTATATGTGTCTGTATGATTATGTATTTGCGCACGATTGTGGGTGATTTGAATCTGCGTTTTTTATATGTTTTTTTTTTTTTTTTTTTTTTTTTTTATTTTATCT
>JAUUDW010622681.1:0-11627 GCA_032361385.1 Panulirus guttatus
TGTGTGTGTGTGTATAAATAGATAGATAGATAGATAGATAGATAGACAGATAAATAGATAGATAGATTCTACAAAATGCAAGCATCATATTGCGAAATAGAACTTATTTATAGCCAAGTACTCTCCCGTAATACCTTCAACTTTTATGAACACCTGTACACACTATCCCTCTTGTAAATACGTCACTCTGATTTGAAGATTAAAATCTAAACACTCCAAAGGTCTTTCCATAAGTCATGAGTATCATTCATTCCACGTCCAGAGTACTGGACGACCGGAACAAGTTACGAATTGGGACGAGAAACGTCAGCACTTTTGGAAATGTCGAACATCTGTTAGATAAATGCTCGGTTAATAACAGCGCTTGGTGGTAATGGATATGTTTCGTATGGGCCAGAAAGCCTTCTGCAGGTTTCGTATATTCTTAAGGTCCTCATGTCGTGACTATCCAAAGGAACCTTCTTGTTACACGCATGTCAACCAAACTTCAGCTGGAAAGATATGGAATGCAACTTCATTTCAGTTGAATCTGGAAAGAAATAGAACCTGGAACATTTCAACTTCAGCCGAAGCTGGAAAGAAATGGAATCCAGAACGTCTTAACTTCAGCTGAAGCTGGAAAGATATGGAATCCAAAGAAACTTCATTTCATCTGAAGCTGGAGAGACATGAAATCTGGAACAATCTGACTTCAGCTGAAGCTGGAAATACGTGGAACCCAGCGCAACCAAACTTCAGCCGAAACTGGAAAGATATAGAATCCAAAGCAGCCTCATTTCGGCTGAAGCTGGAAAGACATGGAAGTCAAAGCAACTTATCTTCAACCGCAGCTGGAAAGATATGGAATTCGTAACAAGTCCTGACGAAGATAAACAGCCCCGTCGTTAGCCCATCCATCCTGGGTTATAAATGAACGCGATTTCCCAAGGCTGCTTGTATAATGCATTTCCTACCTAGGAGGGATGTGGCCGAAGCGAGTCACTCGCTCATCGTTCATACGAGGAAATTCGACCAGAAATGAGCTCCCTCCTGCGTCATGAAGACATGTTGAAAATACCTAAAAAGAGTCAGAGGTAGAGAGATGTTTAGGAACACATTACAATTTCTGATGGTATAAGTTGGCTGAGGAATCTGTTGTTTACAGTGTGGTCAGAGAGAGGCCAAGAATATTTACGATGCATGGTAAGAAACTAACTATTGTAAGATGATGTCAGTTCCATAGAAAATCATTACCTTTTTACTTGTTTGCTCCGTGTATTTACGAGGATTTGAGGAGCATCCGTAATGGCAGCATATTCTCTCATAGAATATCATGAAAAGAGAATGTTCATAGGAATTCATAGGCGCATGGAGCGAGTTCTGGCGAGGACGTACAAACAGATAGTCCTGGAGTGCAGAAGCCGGAGTAATATGTGTAGAACAGGGAAAGAGAAACACACCAGAGCAGCATAACGTGCTCTGTAGTTTCGGTTTGGGGTAAATGATTCCAAAGATTACAACTCAAAATCTTATCAGCAGTAGTAGCAGTAGTAATAGTAATAATACTACTAATAATAATAATGATAACAACAATAATAATAACAATAATATTAATAATAATAATAATGATAACAATAATAATAATAATAATAATAATAATAATGATAATCTTACAACTACTACTACTACTACTACTACTACTAATAATAATAATAATAATAATATTGATAATTATAGTACATATTAACGTTTTAGTAAACAAACTACAGCCTTTAGCTGAAAAAATAATACATAAAGTATGAAAAAAAGGGTCTCTCTCTCTCTCTCTCTCTCTCTGTCTCCCTCTCTCTCTCTCTCTCTCCCAATCTGTCTATCTATCTATCCATCTATCCCTGACGAGGCAACATTCAGGGCACGATGAAAACATATGGCAAAAGAAGGGGTTCTTGGTTCATTTGGAAATCGTTTGTGCCAGGAGGACAATAGTGAAGATAATAGTTATGGTAATGACATGTTTGTGGAGAGGCTTCCGTTCCGTAGGAATGATATGTGAGTGAGGATGATAAGCTGATGTTGTGAGTGAAGAAACGAGAGGAATTCAAGGGAACACAAGTACCAATAGAACCACTGGTTCTTGATCCTAGCAGGTTCTCTCGCTATGTTGAGGTATAACCCAGCAACCATAGCGGTCGAACCATGGTTCTTAACCTAGCAGGTTCTCTCGCTGTGCTGAGGTATAAGCCAGCAACCATAGTGTTTGAGCCCTGGTCTTTATCCTAGCAGGTTCTCTCGCTATGTTGAGACATAAGCCAGCTACCACAGCGGTCGAACCATGGTTCTTAACCTAGCAGGTTCTCTCGCTGTGTTGAGGTATAAACCAGCAACCAAAGTGGTCGAGCCTTGGCCCTTATCCTAGCGAGTTCTCTCGCTATGTTGAGGTATAAGCCAGCAACCATAGCGGTCCAGCCTTGGTCCTTAACCTAGCAGGTTCCCTCGCTGTTTATGAAGCCGACGGAAGAGATGGTAAGAGGCACTTCACCATGTTATGGACGGGTCTTATTTCCTCTCGAGAACAGGAAAGCCAGGAGACGATTCATTAGAAAAAAGGAATGTCGGACATTTCTTCAACTCTGAAAGCAGAGAAAACAAAAGACATTCGCGGACTTCTGAAAGGAAGGAAGGAGTCGCTGATGTGGTTACGTACAAGCAAGACGCCACAGCTACAGCTGTGAACAAGCTTTGAGGAACTGGCTACAAGCGCAGATGTTAAGTTTAGCCTGAGGCTCCATCATGCTTAGAAGAGAGACTCCCTCGCGCCATCCTCATGAAAAGATAGACCACGCAACGTGTAATTTCCATCACGGTCGTTGACGCGGACGACCTAACTAGAAACGCGCGTGTGTCTCGTGTTCTACCCACGTTGTGCTCACGTGTCTTTTGACCTCCTTCGCCTCGACGATACGACCCTCGACCTGACCACTCCCCTCCCTTCCCCCCTCCCCTCTCCCTCTGAAGGGTCAGGTCAAAGGCCATGGCGTCATAACCGTAAAGTTGGTCGTGTACCGTCGTGTTCAAAAAAGACTCGTCCCTCGTCGTGCTGAAGGGGTCGTACGTACTGCCGTGGATAAATTGCGCTTAAAAAAAGGTCGTACCGTCGTGTTTCAAGCGTCGTATTCGTCGTGTTCAGGGGTCGTACCGTGGTGGTGCTCGGGGGGTCGTCCTGCGCCGGTGATGCTCGGGGGTCGTAACGCGGCGGTGCTCGGGAGTCGTACCGCGCCGGTGCTCCTCAAGGGGTCGTACCGTGGCGGTGCTCAGGGAAGGTAGGGAGAGGTCGTGGTGCCGTGGCACCACCACTCACGGTGTCAGCTGAACACCTTGCCCTCCTCGTATGACTTAGAACACGACTGGAAAACCCTGCAGTCTCCCCAACACCTGAACTAAAGAGAAATCAAGCTCCCTAGCTAGACCCTCTGGCAGCCTAGCCTTCCTCCAGCCGGGGAAAAACCCCGACGTTGGGAAATGATAGTAGCTGTTCAGCCCCATTGCCATAATACATAACGAGCGTGAGCACACCTGTGCCGCTGCTGTGGGACGGGGAGGCGGGGCCCCCTCGCAACAAAGACCGAGCACGCTCCTGCTGCTCATTCTTCGGCAGCTGTTCCGTTTCTGAGTGGAGGAAGAACGCGAAGCGGTCGGAATGAAAGGTAGAAAGAGGAATAGGACACTGAAGATAATTCTTCTGTTTTTTGGGCTGTTCGTGATGGCATTGGAAACCCGAAGGACAGAGAGATCAGTCTGGAGAACACACACGACTAACAAACACGTGATAACAGAGAACAGGAACATAGAACTTACTATGGCACTTAAAGCAAATAGTTAAGGAGAGAAACTTGTAACGAAAATTATCTTAACTACAGTCACGTATTTAATTGTTATCATGAAAAGACGAATGATATGATACAGGAAGACTTCATCAACTTGTGTTGAATGTTATATTTGCACAAAAAGGAAAGAGTGACAGTTGTTTCTTGTCTGTAAACCTAAACTGACTAACTTTTAGATATCTGAAAACACGTATAAGTCTATCTATATTGTCCTCCAAGTCTTGCTAACTTAGGTTAAAGAGTTTAGAATGCTCTTCTCTTCTCTTTTCTTGAAGAGGAGTCGAGAATTCAACTGTTCTCCGGGAAATAGCCTCGTCACAGACTATCGGATCTTCTGTCAACTGGCTTTACTTATCCCGTCTCCATCTATATAGATTAGCAGTGTGGAATGCCAAAACTGGCCTCCGGCAGATAACCTCGTCATAGACCATTACATCTCCTGTTATTTGGCTTTGCCATATAGCGATCCAGGCCTGTCAGACGCAGTATATATCATATCAACTCTTACTATGGGGTTGCAAGTGAAAATCACACACCTCTACAAAATCAACCCCATCAAAAGGTCCATAGCTGTCATGCACTTCCTCAACCCACAAGTAAGAGAGAGTGAAGTTAATGGTAATACACAAGGATAACTATTAACTAACCTTAAAGTTAACATTTCTACGTTGAATCACGTCAAAGACATTCCCCAACTTACGTGAAATTCTACGACTTCCTTCGGCTCACATTCCTGTGTAATAAGCATCATCTTAATCTTACTTTAAACAGTGAAAGAACTATAAGCCAAGACTATCCTACCGTGTACTCAATCCCTCCTCAAATAACGTCATCCTAGCATTTGACAGCTGACGTGATGAAGTCAAAAGATAAAAAAGAACGTAATACAAGACTCCAGGCACAGACCGGACATGTGGCAATGCTATAAACTTTGAAACGGCCCGGATTACGGGTTTAAAAAAACCCGGCCTCGCCCATCTGCGTGACATACGACAGCTTTTAAAAACCCACACGCCCACGTTAGAAGAAGAAGTCATGTTACCTGCATCACGTACTACGTAGAAAAAAAAACTGCAAAATACACAGCGAAGGAAATAGTACAATGAACCGCATTAAGCCGACCGCAAACTGCACCACACTGATGATTTGAGTCCCCGTTTACGACCTCCGGGCTCATCGTAAGGCGTTCTCGCTGCTAAATCACAGATGCGTATCATTTGCGGGGACACCGGCAGCTGCAGCGACACAGGAAGCTGGGGGCTTAAACCCCCACGTCCCTGGGATTACCCCAAAAAACGTTGCGTTTGGGGGCAGACGCGGACGGAGCGCTAGAGACAATGGGAGTCCCACCTCCACGTCTTCCCAAGCAACCCACCGTTGCGTCTCGCAATTTGCGATTCCCCTTTTCCAAATCAAGGTTCGATACCATCTCGTCACCATCATCAACACCTGCAGTCTAAGATCCCCCAGGTAAACCAGGAGTTGCAATACGGCACCATAATAATTCTACCCGCCACCGTCATATCCTGCCACCTTGGTTATCCCTCGTCCCCTGGTTGCAGTTCGGTACCTTCCTCGACACCGGTTCTCCTGCAAAACATGATATCCCAGAGTTACACAGTTCGGCACCACAGCCACACACTGAGGCCATCCGAACTCCTAAAACCGCCAACAAGAACAGCTCCGTCTTAACCACTGTGGACAACATCAATGATTCCAGTACAGTGACAACAAAGACTGTTGGCAATCTCCTCCCCATTCCACAGCCTCAGACTTTGTTTGAGAGCATTTCCACCGAATGTTTTCATCCTTTGGTTGCAGTTCATTCAAGGAATCATCATTTATCATTATCTTTTTCATCATCTGTACCACACACACACACACACACACACTTACACACACACACACTTACACACACACACACTTACACACACACACACTTACACACACACACACTTACACACCTGGTGAACCTAAAAGAGAAAAAAACCAGCTCTCAATTTATCACACTAAAAACCAACAAACTGTACTGGTTTAGAGACCACGCTAGAAACCAGTAAGCTACAATGGTCCAAAGGCTCCACTAGAAACCAGAAAGCTTAGAGACCACACTAGAAACTAGTAAGCTACAATGGTCCAAAGGCCCAACTAGAAACCAGAAAGCTTAGAGACCACACTAGAAACCAATAAGCTACAATGGTCCAAAGGCCCCACTAGAAACCAGAAAGCTTAGAGATCACAATAGAAACTAACAAGTTATAATGTTTTAGAGACCCAACTAGAAAACATTCCTTCTCTCTTGCTCCTCTATCTCATTTATTCTCCATGCCATCATTCTTCATCCTCTCTCCTCCATCTCGCTTCCCCTCCATCACATTAACCCCCAATCCCTCCCTCCTCCATTTCGATTCCCCTCCATCACATCAACCCCCAATCCCTCCCTCCTCCATCTCGATTCCCCTCCATCACATAAACCCCCAATCCCTCCCTCCTCCATCTCGCTTCTCCTTCATTCCGTCCAAACATCAAATACCCATCATTTCTGTGTTCGTCTCGTCTTGGGTTATTCCATTCCATTATTCTCTTTACCGTGTAATTCACTCCCTTCTTTATCACACAGATTTCCAAGAGCTACTCGGGCCATTTTCTTTAGGATTCTGATTTTCTATTCAAACTATCGGAATGACAAGGCTGGTCTATTGTGGCCGAGAGACCTTGGTTCAAAGCCTTCCTTACTATCGGGCTCAAAATGGTCCTTACATGCACGTTGCATAAGGATGTCTTAACCTTGCTCACACTCTCATCTGAGAGCCCTCTCCATGACAGCTCAAAATAGTTCTTACATACACTCAACAAAAGGCTGAATATCCCTTGCCCATACCCTCATCCCACGTAAGCATGAAGTACAACAATTTCGTCCGTAGTTCACTCTTCACTGAAGGTGATTTTCGCGCTTGCAATGTGATATTCACGCCTGAAACGTCACCGTGTGGTATTAACACCCTTGTGGCGGGGGGCGATAAGGGATGAAAACCAGGGACTCTGACGGCTGCCGTGATTACTCTGAAACCTCATTAGCTGGCCGGCTGATTACTTACTCTGTGGACACAAGTCTGGACCTTAATGGTGAATCTTACCTCCATGCAACAGTAACTTTCAAAATCTTACAGAATCGGGGTATCAAAGAAAACTGAAGAGGTAAAAATTTAAAAATCTAAAAACCTAAAAAAAATTAAAAAAATTAGATAAAAATCTAAAAATCAAATAATTAGAAAATCAACAATAAAATATGAGGATTAACCAATAAGAATATGAAATGAAAAATGAAAAACTACGAATAAATATTAAAAAATTTTAAAAAATTATAACAAGAATCAAATGCGACTCAAAATTAAAAAAATACAAATTCAAAAATTCAAAACAAAACATTATTCCCATCATGGGACATTTGGCTCTTCATGGCCCTTATGATCACAAGATCACAGGGATTAATCAATTTTCTTGTGATCTTGCCTTGTAATCTTATAACTTTTAACATGAAAATTTCTTGTTGAGTATTGTGTGTACACGTGTATACCTGAATATTCATGTATCGAAAGGCAATGTCTGTATTGTATATCTTAAGACACACTACAGACATACGACAGGTACATTGCTGTTTGTCTGTCTGTCTGTCTGTCTCTGTGTGTGTGTGTCTCTCTCTCTCTCTCTCTCTCTCTCTCTCTCTCTCTCTCTCACTGAGAGTGTCACACAGACCTTTCCCTGGACACGCGGCATATGCCACTGTCATTCTCCAAACACAACCTCCCCCCCCTCCCCCAAGGCATGAGGACTGTGAGACTCCTTCTGTAAACAAAGCCCAGTTCCTTTGAGAAAGTTGGGACCCCTCACCATGGGGCCCCCGGGAGTGAATCCACTAGGGCCCGTCCCTGGTGCCTCACCTGTTTTCCAGGGTCCCTTGTCAACTCACCCCCCTCTACTCCATCTAATAGAACACTATCCACCCCCTCATATATAGTACTTCTTCCACCCTAACGAAGGTTCACCAATCAGCTGCTCTCTAAAGTGAGTTCCCCATTGCCCAGTCACAGCCTCCGTGGAGTTCACATATTTGGCTGAGCGCGGGTGTCTCTCCCACCCCAGGGGTACGAACCCTCACCCCCATGGTGTTCTGTACCTTGTGCAACCCCTCATACCAGCCCCTCCCCCGAGTTCATCACATGCTTCTTATTACATTACGTACAGTAAGTTTACAGAAGTACTTGTACACTAGAGTGTACATGGGAGTACATTAGGGAAAGCCATATGACGGAAGTCCTGATATTCTATGAACCAGGCTGTCTGCTGGATGACACTGGTATAGTATTCTATATTTCTAAGCTTTGCAGATGAAGACAGGATAGCAAAGCAGGAGGCTCCTCCGTACCCACCACTATAGATGGAGACAGGATGGTAAAGTAGAAGGGCTCCACCCCACCCACCACTCCCACTAGGGGATTAGATGGGTAGCAGCTTATGATTAGGGAGAGAGAGAGAGAGAGAGGTGATTAAGGCAGAGTGAGAGGTAATGAGTAGATGGGATACTGATGAAGGAGATTGCTTATGAGGGGAGAGGTACTGATGACACGGTGCAGGATGGGGAAAGTACCTCGTCTTGAAAGATACTGATTACGAAAAGTGGTTGTTGAACAGAGGGGAGGCACAGAGTTCGGTACTAACAGAAGAGGGGAGACGGTTTCCGAGAGTAGAGAGGGCCACAGAATACAAGGGAAAGCCTGAGAACAGAAGACCCGATTTCCCTCGACTACACTTGTCTGCTGGAAGACAGTAGATTCCATCCTGTATCCCTGAGCTTCTGTATGTCTAAGGAGTCTGTAGTGTAACCAGAAGGTTCCTCCCCACCCATCACTCCCTCCGGCACGTGAATCGGTAGGAGAGTTAGCCTAGAAGGAACCCCTTACTGGACGGAGAGGGACATGTCACTTTATCATCCAAGAATGATTGAAAGAGATTGTGGTGTAGTTCCAGCCGCCGGATGCTCTGTTAATGGTGGTGCAGCCTCTAGTAGTATTTAAAGACAAAAGAGGTTGAAAAAGACGCATGTTACACTCAAATTCTTGACAATGCTTATTCACTGATGATTATAATCAGCGTAGCGCAAGCCAACACCTTGGCTGCATCTGTTGGTACTTGATGCCAGTGTTCTAAAACACTTCCCTGAAACCTTTGCCCACGCTTCCATTACGTCTTCTCCTCTATACGTCATATCTTTTTTCTTATTTGTTAATTATATCTCTCTTTAATGTGAAGATTCAATCCTAAGTTGTGATGTTGATCATTATTTTGAGAACTTTCGATAGAACACCTAGTTTTGAGCCTCTTTAGAGGAAATAGATTCAGATGCCTAAACTTTCCTTCATAAGAGAGACGGAATTGGTTTTGTTGCTTTTCTTTGCATTTGTTCTAATGCTTTTCGTCTCCAGTAAAGTATGATAACTAGAAACGTTCTAAAATTGGTCTGACATGGGCGTTAAGAAGAATAAGAATTGTGTCTTCCGTTGTTTATATTTCTTGCCATAAAACCGGTTTTACTGTTAATCATATGAATGTATGTATTGTTTCTGCTTATTACAGAACATTGCTTATCATCAGTGCGACGTGTTTTTCTTCGTGAATCTCTCTAGTAATGGCTTACTGAACATTTCATATCCGTGTTTTATTTTTTTGATATCACCAAAATGCATAGCACTGCATTTGTCTACAGTGGAGACATGTGAAGGTTTAAGTATATCAAGACAGTTAATATTTTAAAACTATAGCTAAAAAACTGCAATAAAAACTATTTGCCGCATCTTTTACCATGGTGAAGTCTTCGGGAGTCTTCGCCCTCACAGCCCAGGCTGGGCCCAGGCTGCTGGATTGGGTCGTCGGTCGACCAAGCTGTTGGAAGCCGCAGCCCTCAGGCCCACATAGCCTGGCTGGTCTGGTACACTCTGTAGGTACTTGTCCAATGCACTCGAACTTCCTTACCGCGCATCCCACGCTGTGTCTGACGGCAGATGGCAAGGTGGTGAAGAGTCTCGGGCCCCGGATGTTTAAGTTCTTGTCTCTTTTCGTTGTATCATAAGTATGTTGAGGTAATTTGCATTCCAGTTGCTTGTTTGTTAGTATGATGACTGTGATAGTCGAGCTGCCGTCTACAGTTGTAAGCCCTGCCCAGGCGTGATCATGCACTTGGCACAAATGGTTTGCATGTGCACACAGCAATCCAGTGTAATATAATGGAGTATACAGACTCACTGTCAGCAGCATGCACGCGCTTTCAGCTTGTTGTGGTTTGACATAGTCGTCTACCACTGGCTCCCACAGGAACTGCTGGCAGAGATGTCTTCATCACTGGCTCTCATCTTAAGGCATAGTCACTAATGGTGAAGACGACATACAGCCAATATTCTTTTACTGTCTAAAGTCATCTGGTTATATCCTTGTTTTCTTTAACATACATCTTAGCATTTCGAATCACAACATCGTCTGATATTTATGAGATTATTATTTTTTCTGTGCTTATTTCTCTTGTTTGTGTGTCAATGTAATAATGTATACAGGGCCCCTGCCTCTCTGTCTGACGCGTTCATGTCTGCATCATAACTCAAGACCAAACATGAAAGAGTCTTCATACTTGCACTACAGGGACCCTCTCAGGAGGTGACAAACTATTCAGACTTTGGGGCACCTAGTTCCGTAATGGTGTGTATTAGTCAGGAAAGACTGATATAGTTTAGGTAGTGCTGTGACTCAGATGACCTGAATGATGGCGAGTTCATATTTATAACAGATATGTATAACCAGACAGTGACAAATGTCTTAGGATGAATCCATTTGCAAGATAGTCCTTTGTGTCACTTAACACGACAGCAAATGACACGCCTCCTTGGTATAAGCTAATGATTTGTGGGTACGGATGGGATGTCCCAGGGGGAGAGGTGGAGGTGACAGAGTAGGTAATATTGGTAAGGAGATAAGGGAGAAATTTAATGGTGGTCCTTATCGTGTCGAACATCAAAGAGATTCAAAGCAGAGTCTACAGTGGTGGAGGGTGGAGGGGGCGAATGCCCCATGAATGGAATGATGGAAGGCGAGGAAGGGGAGAGCACCCATGAATGGAATATTGGCATTGCACTATTATTGATGGCGTTTGAGAGTGGAGGGTACTGGAAGGGGCTGGAGGAGGAAGGGGAGAAGGCGGGAAGCACCGGAACAAGATGGAGGAGGAAGCACTCGAGGGAAGGACGCGAGTGGCACAATAAAAGCCAGCCTGTGGGGGCGTCTTGCACCGCCTCCTTCCCCTCCAACCACCAGCCCTGCGGCCGAGGGCTTCCGCCTCCCCGGCTGGCACTAGTGGCCAGAGGTGCAACGTGTTATTTACATGCTAAGTGCCAATTTCGTGGCCCGGCCTTTGAGGGCGGCCCCTCAAGGAGTGCCTCCTAATGGTGGCACTCGGACCACAAGTATGTTCAGGGCCCGAGGGGGGCCCGCCTCGACAGATCCAGCTGCCTGGGCCACAGGCAGCTGGGTCCGTCCGTGGGCCTTTTATTCGTCTTTTCTGTTCTGCATATGTTTCCTTATATCTGGCCTTTCATGTCCACGTATCCATGTGTGATTATACCCTGGAGACAGAGGAGAAAGAATGCTGCCCGCGTATCTCGAGCGCGTCGAAGGAGGCGACAAAGTAGGGCGGTTGCTCAGGGCTGGACATATCCCAAC
>JAUUDW010622692.1:0-11626 GCA_032361385.1 Panulirus guttatus
CACTATATTTCAATTAGGGCCCATCCGTGATGTGGACTTTTGTCCGTGACTGGAGCCTTTAAAAAAAAAAAAAAAAAAAAAAATCTAGGTCCCCATGTCATCTACAGACTGCATACTTGCTGTTTTCATAACCCTTGCATTTACTTTCCTCACTATAAATTAGACAGCCATGGTGAAATCACACATTCCTGCCACAGACCCACCTTTACCTGAAACCCCTAACTCTCCTCTTTACCTATTTGCACATATGTCTTTCACCCATATTTAAAGCTTCTCACTGCTTCTTGTAACTTTCCTCCAACGCCATATATTCATAAGATCTTCAACAAAAATCTCTCTGTCAACCCTGTCATATGCTTTCTCCAAAAGCATAAAAGCCACATACAAATTCATGTTTTTTTAAGTATTTCTCACACACATACCCAAAGTAAACACTTGATCCTCACATCTTCTACCACTCCTGTAACTACATTGTTCTTCCCAAATCTGATGCCTTCACCCTCTCAATCATTATTCTTTCATACAATTTATCAGGTACACCCAACAAATTTATACTTCTGTGGTTCAAACACTGACCTTTCTCTCCTTTGCCTTTACACATTAGCACTGTACATGCATTCTGTCAATCCTCAGGCACTTCAACATGATCCATGCATACATTGGAAATCTTATCTAACCAAGCAAAAATACAGGCACCCCTTTCTTTACAAATTCAGCTGCAATATTGCTTTTTTTTTCTGTCTTTCTTTTTAAGGCTCCAGTCACAGACAAAAGGGAAAACAAAAAGACAAGGGAAAGTGTTTACGAATTTTGGAGGAATTGAAAAACCAGTCTTTTAAAATGTGCCATGCCATAGTTATTGGGAAAGGCATGAGAAGGTAGAGAGTCCCAAAGCTTCAACGTGTAGAGAAGGAAGCAGTTATCAAAACGGACCACCCTTGAGTTGCTGATGGCCACACAGTAATCATGTGACACAGCAGCTTGCTGAGTACTGTTTGATCTGGCTAGTGCTGGAGGCACACAAGCAGCCAGCTCTCGGGAGCAAAAACCAAAGTAATACCTACAGAAGAGAGAAGTGAACCAATATGGCAGTGAAGGGCAAGAAGGTTAAGCTTGGAAGTTAGCTTGGGACAGTTTATGAGTTGGACCAATTTCAACTCAACTCTGTCAATTAAGGAGGCAGAGCTAGAACCACACCAGATGTGACAGCAGTACTCCGTAAAGGACGAATCATTCCTTTGTATGAACAGAGCAGCTGTTCTGAAGAGAAGAATTTTTGACATCTAAGCAAGACACCCTGTTTCTTAGGGCCAAACTTAGCTATTCCATAATGTGGGGTTTCCAAGAAAGAGAGGATGTTACAGTAATACCAGGTATGTTCATTGAGTCAAGAGGTGGAATTACAGAACGGTCAAAGGGGAGACAAGAATTGTAAGGAGGTTCCAATAGAGAGAGATGGGTAGAAACTGGGTCTTAGAGGCATTAAACTTAACTAGATTTCGTTAGACCCACTGAGATATCCTGTCCAAGTCTGAGCTTATTAAGGAAGCTGTGTCAAGACGAGATGCAGTACACTGGGATGGATGCCATCAGAACCTTAAGCCTTGCTTGTGTCCAGACAAAGAAGAGTTTTTGGACAGTCCAAAAAGAGATTATGGGGAAGGGCATAAGATTAGTTAGAGGAGCACCAGGGGCTGAAGGAATGTTATATTCATCCAAGGTGGAGTTAGAGGAGAAACAGGAACAAAAGAGAGTTGCTTTGTCTAAGGTAGAGATAGCTATATGACCATCAGATCAGAAACGTGAAGGAAAGGTAGAGCGACAGAAGTTTTTAGAGACGCCCTTAACTAAAGACCAGAAAGACCTATCAGTGGATGAGAAAGAGAGGTCATTCCACTGCTTTTGAATAAAGGAATGGTTTGCCTCATGGATAACATGCTTTGAGTGATTACAGGCAGTGATAAGAGCTGAAAGGGAGCCAGAGGGAGGAGACTTTTTTCAAACCGACATGCCTGATTCCTTGCCTGATGGCCTCAGAACAGGAATGGTTGAACCATGGATTGGATTAGAGGAAAAGGGGATAAATGCTTCTGTTACTGCTACAATAACCTCTGCTCTGTGTCTGGTGGAGAAAGAAGCATCACCAAGTAAGAGACAGTAATTTACCCAAGTCACAAAAAAAAGGTTATGTAAGTTATTCCAGTCAGCTTTGTTGAGGTGCCAGTATTTATGCTTAGAAAGGGCTGCTGGAGGGGGAGGTGTTGTTAGAATAAGTACATTTATGAGAGTGTGATCATATGAACCAACTGGGGTAAAGATAGTGTACTTCCAGCAGGATGGACTAGAGGTGAAATACAGATCCATAATATTAGGAAAGAGGTCACAGCTGTCTGGAATGTAAGTAGGGTGGGAGATCATTTGCTCTAAATCATTGAGAATGGAGAACGTGAGGGCTTCAATCCCTCCACCGTCCGTATGGGAGGAACTCAACCATTCCCTATGGTGAATGTTGAAATCATTACACATTAACATAAATCATCACAGAATCTCTAAAATAACAAGTGATATTGAAGAAATGAAGGAAAACAATGAATTTATACACCAGACAAGTGTCACTGAGCTTGACTGCAAAAATCTCTCTGACAACTTTTGAGGAGATTTCAGTAGCAGATAATTTTTACTCCCAGTTTTCAAGTAAAGTGAACAAAAAAGGAAAAGTGAGGACTGATATTGTATCTTTTAAGGTAAAGTTGTGTGAAATAGTACCAAGTTATATTAGTGCAACACTGAGCAAAATTAGTAAAGAAAATTAGTTGGCTATGTTCTGCTGCAGAGGAAAGTTATGTAATTGCAATACTGAACAAAGTGAGTAAAGAAATCATGTCAGGAAAACAATGATGATGGATATATTGTTTTAGATAGCCATATGGGAAGAATATATCCAAAATGAATGTGTAGAGACTCAGTGAGTAACCCCTATCCTCTGTGGCACACAAGTCAGGGTAGGAAACATTTGTAACAACCCCACAGCATCCTGGGGTTATGAATAAACAAACACAGGAGATTGAAATGATTAATAATTATAACAGAGGATACATCTGTATGGTAGTGAACTTTGACCGCATTAGAAGAGGGACTGATAGAAGTAGGTCCCTTGTATAACAGGAAAATCCCATTTAGTGATCCCATACAAAGTGAGGACTGGGTGTAATAACAATAGTTGTAGTAATGATAATGATGATAGTGGTAATAAAAAATAATGATAAATGAAATCTCATATGGCAACACTGACCCACCATATCTCCCTCATAGCTTAGAAAAAAACTTGTGTAAACAGGGGAGCATAAAGATATTGAAAAAAAAAACGACTTGAGAAATGATTTATATGCAAGAACACCCAAAACAGTCAAGAAGGAATTGCTTGCTTATCTTGTAGGAAAATCTGTTGCATCAACTGTACACACATACACCATACCACGATCAGAGATGTCAGAAATACTTTACAGGCAGACGATCTGCATGTTGGTAATGTGCTGCAGGCGGACACACATTGCATTTGAAGATATTAATGGGAATCTGTGGGGGATGAAAAAAGAGTCTGCAAGACCACTACCTTCACTCTACAACAGTTGGAAAAAATGCAGGACGTCACTCTCATTGCAGGCTCAAAAAACACAGAAATGGGAAATGGTGTAATGGGGAGTAATTTAGTAGGCATAGGCCCTAAAACAGCTATAAAGGAGAGTCTGCTGTGGAAATTAATGTTGAAAGTGGAGGCCAGAAAGCTTCAACCACTGACATGACCACAAACAGAGACAAACACTGATTTACATATGGAAGAAGTGGTAGGAAGTGGAAGCAAGGAACCTGCAAGCACAGACATGATTACAGAAAGAGACAGAGACACTGAGTCAGATATGGAAGGTGAAGGAGAAAGTGGAAGCCAGGAAACCTCTAGCACAGACATGGGTGCAGAAGAAGACAAGGACAATGACTCAGGTATAGAAAGAGATGGGGAGGAAGAAAGTGAAAGCCAGGAAACCCTTTCAGGCCTGGCCATGGGTATAGAGAGTGCGAGATGTCATGCATTGAAAGAAACTTAGGTATACAAAAGAGATGGGGAGGAAGAAAGTGAAAACCAGGAAACTCTCTTAGGCATGGCCTTGGGTATGGAGAGTGTGTTATGTGACGCATTGAAAAAACAAATCTAAGGGATGCGCTGACTTTGCCGATACTTTGTAAAGCAAATTTGCATGTATGGGAAGACTGTTGAAAATGTAAATGTAACACCTTAGAAAGTGCTTGAATTTGCTTAAGAGAGGTATATGCTGGTATGGGAAGGATATAAATTTTACCATTCAGAATTCTTTCTATACTTCTGATGCTCATTCCCTCTGGGAACTCCCATCAAGGTGGTGGCCTCAGCAAAACAGTCTCCACTTTTACCTGTCATTACATGCCTCCCTTGTATTCACCATTCCATGCATTTTTCCACCATTTCTCTCTCTCCAGTACCCTTCCACACTATTTCCCCATGTCACAGGTGGTCTTCCTCTCACTCTAACCTCTTTAATCGTACAACTGTTCACTCCCCTTGTAAAATCCTTGTTTTGCATTCTTTCCATGTGCCCTAACCACCTCAAGTATTACGTTTCACCCACTCTCCTACTCCGCAATTCATCCCTTTGCATTCCCTGCCATACCAAATCTCTCGTACACCCCATCATTTCTTCCTTCATTCCAACTAATCATACCCCATGATCCTTTCAAATAGCTCATTTCCACAGCTTGGATTCTTGACCTCTGTGATTCATTCCATGTCCATGTTTCGACTGCATAGGTCAGGACCTTTCCTCACCTCCATATTTACACCTCAACCCTTCGTTATTCTAGTAAGAGGCCAATAACTCTTCTACCTTGTACTATGCTCTCCCTTATTTTTCCTTTGATATCACCCAACTTACCCAAGATTGCTCCTAAATATTTAAATCCTCTCACTTCTTTCAGTCTTTCTCCCCCATATCTATAGCATTGTTTAGTACACTTTCTTCTTTTGCTCTGTAGGGTTTTGCAAAATCTGTACTTTCATTCTGTTTCCTTTCAGACACCATTCCTTTACTATTACTCACATTTACCTTCAACTGCTTATACTTACCCACATCATAAAACACGAACAACTGTGTGCAACTCCTCTTCACTCTCAGCAAACAACACAGTATCATCTGCAAACAGGCATGTCACTACCAACCATACCTCACCACCACAATCCATCTTTGCACTTCTTTTTCCTAGTTTTGCTTTAACTTCTCTTATCACTCCATCTACAAATGTGTTAATGAGCCACAGTGTCATCACATAGCCCCACCTCACGCCCATATGTATACTGAAACTTTCACTCAGCTCTCCATCCACTCTTACACGTGCATTTGCTCCTTTATAGAAGGCTATCACATCATTCACTAGTTGTAGCCCAGCCCCCTGTGTCCTTAACGTATACCATAGACTATTCGACTAAACTCTCTCATACACTTTCTCCAGATCCTTAAAAGCTGCATACAGTTTCTTGCCTTTTCCACAGTCATTTTCACCACAGAAATCTGATCCACACATCCCCTACCTTTCCTAAAACCCTTGTACTCCTCACTTATTCTGCATTCAGTCACTTCAGTTACTCTGTCAGTTAACACTTTCATACAGTTTTCCTGGTATACTTGACAGACTTATTCTCCTGTAATTGCTAAATACATCCTTAGCACCTTTTCCTTTGAATAAAGAAACAGTAATAGCTTTCACCCAATCCTCAGGCACAACTACATATCAAATGCATCCACTCCATTACTCTTTCTCCTCCATACTTAAAACATTTCAGCTCTGATGCCATCCACTCCTGGTGCCTTTCCTATCTTCAACCTCATTATCACCCTTTTAACCTCCCTTTGTGGTATAAGCTCCTGCACCTGCATCCTTTTCCTTCTATCCTCCACAACCATGCATGTAACAACTGCTGCCTCACCTTCGCTGACATTCATCAGATCTTCAAAATACTTTTTCCATCTTCCTTTCCCTTCCTCCTTTTGATTCATCAACTCCCCTTCCTTACTTCTCACATTTACATTTCCATTCTTAAATGTACATCTTTCCTTTTTTGCCTCCGTCCAGTACAGTTTCTTGTTTTCCCTAAACTTTTCAATTGACTTTCTTTAAAAATCTTCATCTACTCTTTCTTTGCTTTCTTCTAGTAGCTTCGTAACATTCTGCTTTTACATTTTATATTCTTCCCTCCTCCTTTGCTGAACTTCCACTGGTACATTCCTTTGGAGCAATCTACCATATGCATTTTTCTTTGTCACAGCATCTCATCTTTCCACTATGCATTTCTCTATTTACTCTTATATCTCATGACCTTGTATCCAACTAATAATTCTTAACCTCTACACTCTTTCTCTAAACGTTTTAAATACCTCAGTTACACATGACTGCATTCCTACATATACTGCACTTCCATCTAAACTTTTGGTCACACTTCTTTCATACTCCTTCTTGCTTGCATTCTTTCTGATTCATTTTCCCACTTGCCAAATATTTTAGCTCTCCATTCTTTCTTACGCCATACCTCCACGTCTCTGTGATCCTCACCCCTACAAGAACTGCAAAATGGTCAGAGAATTGTGCAAGTCAGCACTAGAAATTGGGAGCTGCTTAGAAAAGCTCTGTGAGAACCACCATATGTGAGGGACAATAAGACATATCCTTTGTACCCCTTACAATATAAACCCTTTCTTAATCTCAGACACAGGGCCAAACAGAGGCAGGGAAGTACTAGAGGAGGAAATAACACTGTTCACCCTCTTCAAAATGGTGAAGGAAATGAAAGTACTCTGCCAATTTCAGCAGAAGAAAACATATTAACCCCCTAAAAAGTAACACAGAGACAAGCCATGTAACATTCTTTATATACTTCAGCATACAGGGCCTTGAATTACCAACAACAAAAAATCCATTTTTTAGTGGCTTGATGAATATGTCAAATGTTTCATGGAAACACACACTACAGACCGTATGAATAGTGAGGTCTGGATTCCAAACTACAGCCTGTACAGATGCAACAGGAGTAGAAAAACATGTGGTGGAGGTTGACTGTATGAAATGATAACTGAACTCCCGAGCTCCTCAATTGATATTTTGGAAGCACTTATTGTCAAGGTTGAAAACCAAATCTTATCGTTGCATCAGTGTACAGACCACCAAATGCAAAGCCTCAGGAATGTATGGAACAAACAAGAAACAGAATTATGTCTCGACCTCCTCAGAAACCCAGTCTCAAATATGCTTGTCTGAGTAGATTTCAGGCTACCACACATTAAATGGAGACCGATAAGAAATCACATCATAGCTGAAACAACTGACATTGTAAGCAGTTTAAATGGACAGCTGCCAAAACTGCCAGAAAGAGAATAATTCAGACTATGTGAAAAGTTTTCCCTCAGTTAACAAATAACAAAACCAACCAGAAAAAAATAGCACTCTGGCCATAATCTTTACAAAAAATGTGGACCTGATATGTGACAGTACCATCTCAAACACCTTATACTCTTATCACAGCCTAATTAAAGTAGAAACATGTTTGGATACTGAACCACTTAGAACACATAACGCTAGAGGTGTCACATGTAATTTCACTTTTGATAGTAAATGAATAGAACGGGAAGATGTAATCATGAGATGTCTGTGACACAATGTGAAACGCTGCATGGTACCAGAACAGAGAAGGAGTGTGTAACTAAATGGCATAACCACTTTGGTACTCCAAACAAACAAGACATACACCATTAAAACAAAAGCACAAAAGGTCTTGGTTAGAACAAGAAAAACAAAGACTCTACAGGAGGCAAAAATGGACTGCAGATCTAGAGAAGCCACAGCTCCCTAGGAAAGGAAAGAAAACCTGTGTTGTAAATTATTGGACATAGACCATAAACTTTAAAATGTCATATGAAACAGGAAAAAGTAGGAGAAAAACATTAATGAAAAAAAAATACTTTTACTCATGTGCAAAATACAAATGTGGGACCACAAACTCCATTGATGTTAAGTGAGTCATAAACCCCATTAAGAATAAATACCCAACAGACTTCTTCCTAAACAATAATCCCTTAGTATGTACATAGCTTATAACACCAGCTCAACGCATGATTTTCTGAGGTCCACTGAGATCATTCCCATGCGTTAAGCCCCAGGCCTAGACTCGAATCTTCATAAAGAAATGCACAGCACCTTTAACATGAACACTAAAAATTCTTTAGAGGAAAATTCTAGATTCTGGCATCTTTTCCGAGAGTCCGAAACTGACTCACATTGCCCCACTCCACAGAGGTAGAAGTTAAGCAGCTCCAGAAAACTGTCGATCAATAGCATTAACATCGCACATTATTAAAATCTTCAAAAGAGTCCCAAGAGACAAACTGACTGAATTTATGGAAGTGATCAGTCCAAATCACTAAGAACAATATTGTTTCAGGGTAGAAAGATCTTAGATCTTGCTTCTCACAGTTGCATGACCAACCGCTATGATAGGATTGTTGAAACTCTGGAAAACAAAAAAAAATACTGATGTGACTTACACAGACCTTGCAAAAGCATTTGACAAATGTGAACATGGTGTCATAGCACATAAGATGCAAAACATACGAATAACCAGAAAAATTGAGAGATAGATATACAATTTTTAACTAACAGATCACAACATGCAGATATAAACTTTGCCATCTCCAGTGACTCCATGGTAAGAAGCTCAGTCCACCAAAGTAACTGTACTTGCACTCCTCTTGTTCCTCCTTCTTATATCTGACATTGATGCTTCTGACATTGATGCATGAGCTACATTCTCATATCATCCTTTGCAGATGATACAAGAATAATTATGAAAATCACATCATAGGGGATGCTGAAAGGTTTTAAAATGAAACAAATAAAGCCTTTAACTGGACAGAAGAGATATAATATCATAAATAGCTGGAAAATCTAATAAGGCATGGTTCCCAGTTTACATTTGGAAATAACATCCTACTGGCACAGCAGGCATCGAAGACTGTAGAATACCACCTCTGAAATCCGTAGGTGCAGTATGCACATAGCCAGACTACGGAGCTATGTTCTCCTAATGGCTGTGGTTTCCAACAGCTTGGTTGACCAGCAACCCAATCCAGCAGTGTGGGCCCTGCCTGGACTGTGGGGTAAAGACCCCAGAAGCCTTTACTGTATCCATGAGACATGCACAGAAAGACAGAACACCTTAAACATCTAGGGCCCAAGACCCCTTGCTTGTTGTCATCAGAAACACCATGGGAAGCACAAAGAGAAAATTGAATGTGCACTGGACAAGTGCATACAAAGTGTACCAGACCAGTCAGGCTGTGAGGGTTATGTGGGCCCGCAGGCTGCAGCTGCCAAGAGCTTGGTCAAGCAATGACCCAACCCAGAAGCCTGGGCTCAGCCTAGACTCTGGTGTTGATGACCGAAGACTTCACCAGGTATTCACCATTATAGTTAACCACTGATCCAACTCAGCAGCCTGGGCCCAGCCCAGGCTTTGGGAGTAGAAGACCTTGAAAGACTTTACCAAGTATTCACTCCAGCCCCCTTACCAGATTTCATCTTATGCATGAATGCATGACTTTCATCACCCTTTTTTTCATCAAAGCATTTTCCATGACTTTCTCAATATGCATACATCGTCAACCTAAACATCGTAAATCTGCCACCCTTCAACATTTCTTCAAAGTACTCACTCTATCTCCTCCTAACTTCATTACTACCTCTTACCACTTTCCCATTTGCCCCCTCACCAATGTACCCTTTGTTCTCTTGTTTTTATTAAACTGTTAACCTCATATATATTTTTTCTTTCTTTCTTTTTCATACTTGATCACCATTTCCCATATTAGCAAGGTAGTGCCAGGAACAGACGAACAAAGGCCGCATTCACTCGCATCTATTCTTTAGCTGTCATGTATAATAAAACAAAACCACAACCCAGCCTCACAGACCTCTCCATGTTTTCCTCCCACACCTTCACATACCTAGGCTCAGTTCACTGACATCACACTGTCCCCTGTATACTACATTGTTCCAATTCACTCTTATCACATGCATGTTGTTCACCCTTCTGCATGTTGAGCCTGGATCACTCAAAATCTTTTTCACTCCATACTTCCATCTACCATTTGGTCTCCCCCTTCTCCTTGTCCCCTCCACCTCTGACACATATATCTTCTTTGTGAACCTCTCCTTACTCCTTCTCTCCTTATGTCCAAACCAATTCAGCTCTTTATCTTCATCTCTCTCATCTACACTCTTTTTATTAGTATACCCTCTCATACCGTTTTATTATGTACTCAGTCAAACTTCCTCACGCCACATATTATCCTCAAACATATTTCCAGCACATCATTTCCTCATCCATAGCGCATACACCGCATCCATATAGTATTGTTAGGACACCTTCAGACATACTCACTTATAGCCTCCCAGATACTGACCTTTTTTTCCACATATTCTTAAGTTCATACATTTCACCAGTGAAAATGTTTTACCTCAGAAACTTGAGAAGTATCATAACTTTGCTTACTGTAAATAGTTTTTTGTTATTTTTCATGATACATAATACAATCATTGTTGTTCAACTGTTATAAGCTTCATTTACCATGTAAATTGCCATATAATTCATTGTGTTGCCCAACCTTGTTAACACTTTTCTCAGCATGTAACCTATAATATATTTCAATCATTGAGGCGCAGTCCCTGGATCTTTTGTGCACTGTGTATCGTCTTTTGTGCCACTGCCCATAGGATAGGTAGGAGTGCCCAGTAAATTATCCACTCATGTGGCATAAATCAAAATCAAATCTTCAATTCCCCCAGAACCTTCACCCAAACATACACCCTATGATTCATTTCTGCTTCCGTGGTTCCATTTGCAGCCATGTCCACTCTCAGGTCTCTAAAACGCTTCTCTTCCTCAAAATTTTCACCCCAACTAACTTGTCATTCTAGTCAGCTAGACCCAATAATCTTGCTTTTATTCACAATTATTCTTGACTTCCACCTTTCACACATCCTGCAAACTCGGTCATCAACTTCTGCAGGTTCTCACTCAAAAATGCCACTAGTGCTGTGTCATCAGTAAACAACAATTGACTCATATCCCAAGCCCCCTTATTCCATACAGACTGCATACTTGCCCTTCTCTCCACGGCTCTCACTTTTGCCTCCCTCACCACCCCATCCATAAACAAATTAAACAACTGTGGAAAGATCAAACACCCCTTCCGCAGACCAAACTTCTCTAGGAACCACTCATTCTTCTCTCATTCTACTTGTACATGTGCCTTGCACCCTTGATAAAAACTTTTAACTGATTCTCTCAAACCCAAACACCCTCAACCGGAAACACTTGTGTACCAACTGTGTCT
This sequence comes from Panulirus guttatus, assembly GCA_032361385.1. Taxonomy (NCBI): domain Eukaryota; kingdom Metazoa; phylum Arthropoda; class Malacostraca; order Decapoda; family Palinuridae; genus Panulirus; species Panulirus guttatus. The sequence goes on from JAUUDW010622692.1 coordinate 11,472, forward strand.
TAGCTCTGTCTTTTATTTGTATATAAACTGACTGTTCAAAATCTTCTGTCTCATTCTTTTATCTCCCCTGATGTAATCATTATGCAGAAGTGCACTTGGGAACTTATTTTGTTTAATTTTCCTTGAGGTTATCAGCAAATACTAGATCATGCACA
>JAUUDW010622703.1:0-11626 GCA_032361385.1 Panulirus guttatus
GAATCCCACATCTTTGCGGTACGAGAAAGAAAGAGGTGTTATGAAAGTCCGTCCTCGCGTGGCTGGGTTTCCACACGGAAGCTATGGGAAGCAGCAGCCAGACACGTGCCTTGGATCCAGGTCATATGGGCTGGGACACGTACGAACAGCTCCGGGAGCGGTGGCCAAAGTAATGGCTTTAGTAACGAGAGAGGGAGGGAGGGATCGTAGCGGCAGACGGAAAGGGAGGGATGCGGAGAGGTGACAACAGGTGGATGGCCTTTGATTCTACTCTGGCTAAGAGAGAGGGAGGAAGACGAGCCAACACAGATATGCGAGAATTACTCCATTCTGAGGTGAATGAGGCCCCACTAGATTTGGATTAGCCGATCACAAGAAAATGACTGAAACACATGTACAGCATCCTCAGCTGTGGAGACGTTGATTTTGCTATGTTCAATAATAAGTAAGGTTCCAGGATAGGGTGGAGAGGATGGTTATGTTCAGCATTTGTATGTTAATTGCACGGTTAAATTGTGATATTTTGAAACTAATTAGAAAGGAAACAAGTAAGAATAAGACAGAGTTATAGGGGGAAAAACTGCTTTCTGTCGCTTCTGAATTTAAACAGGTTGTTGCTTACTCATTCCAAGTTGTTGAACAGTCCGAGTGAAGAGGCGTCATATGCTCAGTGGGAGAAAAGGAATGAATTTTGGAGTGAGGAGGGGAGGAGAGTTGGAGTTCGTTCGGTGAAATCGTCGCCGTTGAAGAAAGATCATTTATGGAGGGAAAGAAAGAGAGGTTAGGTGATGGGACAGAATCCTGAAGGACGCCAATGCTGAAGGGATATGGGAAAGATGTTCTTCGTCAACGACAACCACAGAGAAACAACCAGAACAAAACAGTGCATTAGAAAGGCGACAGAAACATAGATGCTAAAGGAAGGAATTATGATCAGGTAAAACTTATACCACACCTCGTCAAATGCTCTGGAGACGATGAAAGCCACAGCGAATAGGTTCACCAAAAACCTTAAGAGAGATGGAGTTAAGGTATGTTACATATATTACCAGTAGACCTAGCACCGTGAGAGTCGTACTAGTGATGAGAAATGTGAAAGAATTGAATGAAATTCTAAGTGTAAAATAAAGTCAGGGGTAAAAGAGAGTTTTGAAGACTTAGGAGACATTTGGGGAGTAGAAAGTTTAAAGGTTAGAGCGGTCTCTTTTTGTTTCTTCTGAATTAGCTGCATCCAAGAACGGAAAGTTAAGTTTTATAGAGAGAGACGAAATAGGCGAGCAAGTACCGGAGCGAATCCAGAGGTACATTGCTCAAGGACGCGAGGAGGTATGCCATCTGGTCTTTACTCCTTGTCCACCTGGAGCTGAGGGAGAACCCGGGAGACGTTAGGCGAGGAAAATATACGGGAGGACATAGGCTCAGTGGGAGGAGGTGGGGGTGTCGGTAGGGAGGACTAGAAGTGGAATCATTCACGATGGAATAAGAGGAGATTAAGAGGCCGAAAAGAGCAGCTTCATTAGCTGTAGAGTTAGCTACACGTGTGATCAGGTCGGGAAAGAGGAGTCCAGGGTGGATTACACAAGCTGTTAGACACGCTTTTGGTTGAGAACCAGAAAGAATTATAAGTCGAGGTGGAAGCCAGATCAGCCCAATTTTCTTTCACAAAATCGTGTTTGACTGTACAAAGAACAGCTCTGCAATGACTCCGAACGGAGATGAAGGCAGCATAACCAGCAGGAGAAGGGGAGAGAGAGTTTCGTGGCCGGATACAGTATGTCCCCTCACTTGACAAGCACTGGGGCAAGGGCAGTCCAGCCATGACTGAGGGGTTACAGGTTGTTAGGGGCGCACGGCTCCCCTCCCTGCCAAGGTAACCTACAGTAGACGGGCAGCTGAGCTGGATGCAATCTCGCTGGCGAAGTAGAGTACTATTCAACAAGGAGAGTCGGTGTACAAGCTGTGCAAAGAAGTACATTGAGGCTTTTCAGAGTTGGCATTCCGAGGATGAGAGACAAGAGAGGTCAAATGTTAAAAAAGGTCAGATATGTTCGAGCAGTGATTATAATGATTAGGAATTCGTATTGGATGCTTAATTAGTTCGTATTGGGTGTTTAATTATCTGTTCCATACCAGTGAGGAAAGTGGAAGGAAGGACCTCTACTCTACCGGGAGCATCGTCAGTAAAACCGCGCCAACCCGTGCGTGGAGGGTCGTAGTGCGTGGACGTGATGAGAGGCAACGCCTCGTGACAGGAAGGTGCTAGACGCAGTGATTGACGAGCTGTACGCAGTCGAAGGCGTTGGTTGAGGGGCATATACGAAACGCGAAGGGAATGTTCGAGAAGATAAAGAGATTTTCAGCCAGAGGGTAACGAAGGTGGAATACTAAAGGTCCAGAAGGCGAGCAGGAGGTATACTGACACTGCAGCTGCACAGACACAATCTTGACGATGATTATTGACAGAGATTGTAAAGTGAAAAGGAGAGGAAGCCTTCAGAGAGGAGAACAGCAGGTGAGACAGTAGTCAGGTGGTGTTTGGCAGAGGCAGAGACTGGATCTGAGACCGCGAATGTTGAAGAAATTGATAGACTTTTGAAGATCCCGGCGTTTTGCTGCAGTGTGGGTTTGAAACTCTCCATCAACCCTTCCCGAGTACAGTGCCACCTCTGCTGCGTCAGCTGCCTCCTTAGTATGTTTCCTTTTATTATTTCTTGAAGGACGTTACACCTCGATGGTCAGGCCCCAGTACACCGTCCATCGAACGCTTGCATGGGCATCACTGCCCTTAAAGAAATCCACCATCTGTTTCTGCTCCTTCCTCTTTGTATGAAATCCCAGATGTCATCCGAAATCAATATGTTTCTTTGATCCAACTTAACGTACATCCAGAGACATATTTACCAGTTTCTTTGAAATATACATCTTACATCACGCTCTTTTGATGTCGCTCTTCTGTTTGATATCGTTTTCTGAGCGTCAACTCATTTTCTTACATCTCACAATCTATTGTATTTACATGTGAAAACATACGCTCTCTCCATCTTTCCCAAGATACTGTAGTCCTCATTCTAATTGATTTTTTATCAGGTGGTGATGTACCCGCCTCCAGATATATTTGTGTGTGTTTATCTGTGGCGCAAAAAGTCACAAATCGCGCTCCATATCGATTGGTTATCCCTTTCCCATGTCTTCCTGTTGTTCTCTCCGGCTCAATGTTTATGTCCTCAAGACAAATGTTTCCGTCACGATATGGGATCCGGGTTACGGTATTGTGTGTTGTGTGTTTCGAAGAATTCCTCCCATCTTCTTCTGCGTCATATGTTGACATGTGGCAAACTATCGTGATTACACGGCTTGGCCAGATCATCCATGAGACGGCTGAGGGAGACGTTGTCATTAAAGATGTATCAAATTTCAGATGTTCAAGTGGTGATTATGTCAGCTGTTCTGTTGATAAGCAATACAACGTCTTCTCTTTTCACATCATTTATCTAAGTGCAGTAACGATCTTCAGTTGTTGTTATCCCTTCCGTCGTATTTTCGTCTGTTACTAGAATGTTAAATTACATTTTCATGTTCCCCAGCCTGAGTCATGGCCCACACCTGCAACGAACCTATTAAATTATCCTTATCGTATGTACTGAAAATCAGGGAAATACTTCGTGCTGGTGTATGCATGACTGGGACCAGACCCCATTTCAGAATGTTTTGTTTACTTAATAACAGTACATCCTAATGGATTCAATGCCCCCCCCCCTCTTTTTTGTTTTTCTTAAATGCTGTTGCCCGTTAACGGATCAGCAGCCGAGCGCCTTAGTCGCTGTTTCCAGCACAGTCCGTTCTGAAACGATTTCATACATATGAAAAGTTACTTTCCTCTCGTCCCCTGCAGTTTTACCAGAGTCAGTGAACTCAGTTATCATGGTGTGTCACGAACAGGCGGCACTGCAGAAGTCTAGGCTGCACCCGACCCTGTGGTTAGCAAGCTTAGGAGACGTATAAAAAGCATCACATGCAAAGGCGCCCACCATTCCAACAATATGTTTGTCTACGTTACAATGTTATTTTTTCCCCACATTTAAAAAGTTTTCTTAATTTTTGAAATTGCATTTCTCATTCAATCTGGTTTTTATTTACCCTGTGTCTGCCCTGTATTTATTCCTTTCTCTGTTCTCTTTGCGTTGTTTAGTTTATTCATTAATTAATCACCCTTTTCATTCTGGCGTCCCTCAGGTGGTTGCTCCGGTGAAAAAAAGAAAAAACTTGAGCCCAACGCATGACCTTGAGAAAGTCTGTAAATGCCTTGGTTATGAAGGCCCTGCCTTTGCTATGCCATGTTATCATGTCCCGTTGCACGTAAGATCTCAACAATACTTACAGCCATACTCTTCAGGGCACAGTCGGCTCTTGCTCTTCAGTTCTGAATAATTTTTTTTATGCTTTTATATTATTCATAATTTTGCATTTTAGTACAAAAAGATTTACCGATAAACTAATTCAGTTTTTGTTGATCAGTAACATGAGCTAAATAGCCTTCATTAGTGAATAAACAGAACCACAGAACAAAATTATTTTAATTGTGATGTGCCAGAGAAAAATGCACAATAATTAAACGATGCACTTACATTATGTATAATTCTGTTGTGCATATAGTAATAATACACAAACTTAAAATTAGGTAGAAAATGATATGTTGTGCTGCATGTAAGAGCCGCCCATGATTTATGTAAACATTTGTTAATAAAGCTGTTAATTTGGAGGGAGGACTGGACGCTGTCAGCTGGTGAGGCTCTGTTGTTCTTGCAGTCTTGTCCCATTATGGCCACACACTTCACAGTCAGCTTTGTTTAGTCAGTCAAAATCTTTTATATTTCGTCTAGCTATAATCAAAGTCGCCTATATTTAGTCTAGCCTTGTCGTTTTTTATTGAGTTGATTTAACAGCCTATTTTTATATGTGTTTGATCACCTGTTATTACTTAATATTTACTATACGGGGAGGGAGTTCCACTCCCTTAGTACACTGTCTCATAACTCAGTTTATATCAATCATCCGCCACTCTTATGCTATAAAAGTGCTTCTTTGACATCATTTCGTACAAGAATCATCTTATGTATCTCTAACTTAAAGTCCTCTGGTTGTTCTACTCCTGCTTCTTTCGAAGACTTGTTCACTGTCCATCGAGCTGGTTTAAAAACTTACAAACGTTGTGTCTAGGTCACCCCTCACTCTTATCGCCCTTTTCTTTATTGTTTTTTGTGCTTAAGTGAGGCGACCATAGTTGATAAGTATATTCTAGCTTTGGCCTTATGTAGGATGTGAGCAGCTTGCTTAATTAATATTACTTTATCTGTGTACTTTAAAGCTGCGTATTTTGATAGGTGTATGTGTATGTGTGTGTGTGAGAGAGAGAGAGAGAGAGAGAGAGTTTGTGTACATGTATGGAAATTTATCAGTTGTTTAGCGTTGCTTACTCTGTGTTATCCGAGTCGTTTGTAGAAAGGTCAGCCTCGCTTTGTGTAATGAGACTCGCCTCCAGTGCACCCAGTCTCGTCAGAGTGTAACCAGAGTCTCCTGTAAATAGCCTCTTATCATCACTGTTTAGTAGTCACTTTTTTTTTCTTTTTAGTCGCTTTTGTTTCGTCAGTCTGTGTGTTGGTCAGCACCCGAAGCGTGTACACCATTGGTAATTATCGTTTCAAATTTCCGACCAACTTCTGCTACACCTTACGCACATGACCCCGAAGCCATTATAGCTGTAGTAAATGCATCTTACGAATTTTTTAGTTGCAGAAATAAAATTGCTCCTCGATGAAATATTACTGATTGTAACGACAAGACGATAGGAGATGGAACCTCTGGCTTTATAGCTACGTCAGTAATTGTTGTAATAGATTCTAATTGGTTAATAAGACGATGTGTGTGTTGGACTGCCTACTACCACCACACAGATGCCAGAAGCCACCAGACCCTGAGATCCCTGCAAATTACAAGGCCTCACACAGCAGCAGCGGCCGTCACCCCGCACCCCCCCTCTACACACACACACACACACAATACCTCGTGTCCTTGCACATACAAATCAATGAAAGCTCCTAGTTATACTCACCCCTCCCTCTCTGTCTGTCTGTCTGTCTGTCTGTCTCTCTCTCTCTAATGAATATGTTTGTACTTTGTGTTTTACGTATGCATGAGTCCATTTATGTATATTTATGTTCGTGTGCATGAGAGAGAGAGAGAGAGAGAGAGAGGTTTGTGCGGTTGTGTTGGACCCCCCTCTCCCCTCCCCTCCCGAGCCCCGGGACCCTCACGTGACATAACCACTTCCTCCGGAATTACCAAGCAACTATCATTTCTGGTCGACGCGTGGCGTGTTATGTCTGCTGGCGTGCTGGTCTGCCGCGCCTGGAGGGTGGCAGAGAGGGGAGGAGGGCACGCTAGTAGCCAACGGGCGTGGAGGGCGCGGCCCGCCTGGTGCGTAGGCGCAGGTGTACGGTACGGGGGTGAAATTAAGACCGTGCATGTGTGACCACAGGTGCTGGGGGAGGAAGGCGAGGCACGACCGTAGAGGGCGTGGATATAGCTTGCCTCAAGGGGGTCTGCTGTTTGTTGTTGTGGTGGTAACAGCGTCAGTTGCTACTGCTCGACCCAGATGGTCGGTGGCTGGCGGGTTAGGACGACCCACCCTCCTCCTTCCTCCCACTGCTGCCACCGTCTGTCTGTCTGCCTGTTTGTCTGTCCATGGGTGGCTGTGATTCGCAGCAGCCTTGGGCAAGTTAGGCATGCGCACATGCAAGGTCGGGCATACACTTATCTGGTACAGTGACAAGGAATGCCAGAGAAGACAGATGACATGGGAGGGAGACCAGTTCTTTGAGTAAGAGAGATCCATGTGTTCTTACTCTCATAGACTTTCTCCTGGTTTGATGATTCGAGACAAATCTTTTATAAGGTTGATGAAGGGACAGCTAAGATGATGCAAGAGCTGGTAGTATTAACCTCTCAGAAAGGTGGGTATTACTGGGATCCACATGGGGTTGAAGATGCATTGAGACACAAGTGTCTTAGAATGTTTTCTTGCAGATTTCAAGAGCTCTGTGTACCAACACATGAATGAGCTCATTAGAGCCTGAGACGTCAATATGCCTTTAACGTTGCATCTTACATTTTACGTCCAGTCCAGTTGTATGGAATTTGGAAACAACGGCTGTGGAGTCGTACAGTAGCATATTAATCATGCGCTGGCCCTATGTGGATGGGACACTTGGATAGTGAGAGTGTATGTGGACTTAGAATAATCCTTAACATCTAAAGATGTTTATATTTCGGTTGGTGGATGTAGCTTGACGTCGACGGCCTTAATGACCCAGGCAGCTGGTGGTCCTAAAACCGAAACAACCAGCCAACCGAGATGAAATGCGTAGTAAATGAAGGGAAAAATTGCGAAATCCAAATAATTGAAGATACAGTTGGGGAAACTGTGAATAGCGGATAAGTTCTTTTTGGATACAGATTGGAAGGCGGTATACCAAAGCTCGAGAACAGAATTGTCCTACAATAGAGTCATGAAGTCTTGAAGGATGGAATGATAGAAGCTGTTAAAGATAACGTAAGTCTTACAGGGCGAAAAATCCATGTGGAGACATCATGAAGGTGAGGACAGAGGAATAATGCCTTAAGAGATATACGGGAGACATAACAGTCCGGCGGCTCTGTAAAAATACAAAAAGGTAAATGTATACAGTAAGACGAGAAAACGGGAAAAAGATGAAGTTGGAAAGTAATGCAGATGAATCTCTTGACCGCGACAAACTTTTCCTTAGATTTATCACATGAAAGTTGTCAATAACATGGTTAGAATGAAGGGTTTACTCGGCAACTTTATTGATGCGAAGGATGGTACTGTAGCATAGTGGAAAATGAGGAATGAAATGAAATATTTCAAACTGTGTTTACCAAAGAGGATTCACAGCACCAAGACTACCGGATGGTATGTGCAGGAGTTACAGTGGAAGCCTATGAAATGAAATGACGAGATGTAAGAAGTCTTAGGGTAGAACTAGAGACCCTGACAAGGCCTTTAGCCTAGTGGGTGTCCCGCTACAACCAATCAAGAGTGTAGGAATCCTACGTAGAGTGGCCACCGGAGCTGCTGTACAGGATCTCGCGTCGTCACGCTGATGGCCCTTCACCAGTGGAGTGAACGAGAGCAATTGATGTACACTCACACAGACGACACCCTGTTCCCGGCACTTGTGATACCTGACAACGGACACCCAGTCAGTGAGGGGATAAGACAGAGAGGTCGATGTACCCCCTTAAAGTAGCTCTCCCTCAGGCGCTGGGAAACTTCCAAGCCAACTTCCAAGATATAAGGCAGCCATCGAGCCTTGGTCTGATAAATAAGAACCTTAGAAATCAAATAGATATTTTATCTATGTATTATACCCTGGCAACGGCCTGTACAGATAGGCCTCGCCAGGCCTACCAACTGCTCCGAGCTGGTGAGATGCGTTTGTGTCCCTGGTTTTGTGTCTGCCTTAAGCAAGGAGATATAAAGGAAAAGCAGACTTTTATCGCATACCTGTTGTACCTGTGGAAAACGAGATAGGATAATAGCAGCACGGGAAACATATTTCACGAACAAGTTTGAAAGTTTTAGTTTGTAATTTGTAGGAAAATGGGAACAGGAAACAGGTGGGTAAACTCTTGCGTAATGGGAACAATTTAGATGAAAGGCAACTATACAGTTTGGGAGGGTGTCAGACATGACAGGTTTCCTGTACATCTGTTGGTAAGCACCATTTTGGTAGAGGTGGGATGATGGACGGCGTATGTCGTGCATCCATTGTAATCCCCTCCAGTGGATATACTGAGCTAGAAATCCCGATTGATGTTAGGGGGAAGATCCTTAAACGGATCGATAATTGCGTAGTTGAGAGGAAAATGATGCTTTATCAGTGGCATTTGAATTGGGGGCATAAAGTAACGATGGAATCCTGCAAGAGGATCAGGGCCGCTGTTATGCCCGTCTATATATGGTAATTACCAGGCGAAGCTGGATCGTGCCTGAATATGCCTCACTCATGAACCAAGAACGAAATATTCAAGAGAATGTTCATCTGCAAAACGTAAGTAAAGTTCGGTTAAACAGTGAATGAAATGCTGTCCTAAACTACTGTAGATGGTAAAGGGTGAGAAGAGGTTGAACGACGATCCTCATATTGGCGGAAGTATACTGTAGGTCTCTACTTGCTAAAAGGGATTTTAGGAGTTCGCATTTCATGGGTCGCAAAAAAAAAGGCAATGTATATCCTGGTCACAGTCAAAGGTGTCCTCAAGAGAGCATACTTTGTCACCTGGTCCGTGTACTGGAGGAGACAAACAGAACTCCCAGAGGGTACATGTGAGGAACAGATAACAGAAGATCTGATGATATAAGACGAGGTTATCTGCTGGAGGACAGTAAGAACGTCCAGTGGTAGAGGTACTACTTTAGACAGAAGAAGGATAGTAAAACAGAAGGTTCAAAGGAGTGTTTAGAAAGTTGTTGTTAGGAAGGAAGGAGGAAGCCCTCAACCTGCCCACATCACATACAGAAATGTAAGGTAGACTTTTCAACCACCTCAACATTCCTCAGAGGTCACGGTGATGTCAAGTAAAGAAGCAGTGTTCAGCCAGAGGACACGTCGGCAAGATAGGCAAAGGTCAGGAGGAGTGAGGACACTTGTCGACAACAGAACAAGTGGAACAAGTTGAGAGAAGAGAAATTGAAGGTTGCTGCGTCTGGCACTGGGGAATTGAAGGCCCCCATGAGACGAAAGTGTCAGGTCAAGGCTTTAGGTCACATGGATGTAAAAGTCCCTCCCTACACGTATAGACTGGTTATTGCAAACACATTTAATTACCCACAAAAATACTCTAACAACACATAAACTCTACGGACGGTAAAGACCTAGGAGAAATGAAGTCAGAGCAAGAATACCTGAGTCGTAATCAGTGTAATTAGAAATTACGTCGAAAAGTGGATCGATTAAATCGAGGATACGTGAATTCCAGAGGTCGGCACTAAGTAGATGACAGTCATTACAGGAGAGAATTACATGTAGAAAGTACACAAAAAAGAGATCAAATGGAGGAGTGTAAAAGTGAGTATAAATTCATACAGCAATGGATACGTAAATACAGGTTGAATATTGCTCTCAGAAACTGGTGTCTGAGTTTGGCAGAGTATGTGGGAGGAGGAGAAAGTTGGGTGAATAATCGTAAGGTTACAGAGTTGAACAGGGGAAACAAGTTAGTTGGACCGTGAGTTTGAGCGAAGGGATCCTACAGGAGGTGGAGTGTTTTAGATTCTCTGGGGTGGATATGGCAGTGGATGGAACCATGGGGGCTGAAGAAAACCACAGAATGGGACCATAGGGTGTGTGAGGTGAATAAAGTCCTGGGCGTGTTGAGGAATGTGTGGGAATGTCTGTGAGGGCAGGGATGGGTTTGTTTAATGGAATAGGTAGTCAAGACGGTGTTGTGTGGATACAAGGCGTGGGTTAGAAAAGAAATTTTACAGACGCTATGATCCAATATTCATCACTGTCCCATGAATTGAGTAAGGACGACCGGGAATGACAAAACCTCACTTGTAACTTCTCAAGTCAGTAGCAGAATCCTTGTGAAACTCGGCGGCCCGTGTCTGGCTATTGAACATCTGTGGCAACAGTGGTGGTTGAGGAGGGAGAGATAATCGCCGCAGCAATGATGTTACGCAATGCCCACAAATGGTGTTTAGTAGACTAACAGCTGAAGTTAAACAAGGAGCCAAGTGTTGCTGAATTGTTGACGCGTGACGCCCAGTCTAACCCTACGCTGTCTGCAGAGTATTTATACTCATATCAGTTCCGGAGGGTGGTCTTCGGACCCTTCCCTCATACAGGTAAATACAAATACACACTCCGTATTATTTCCGCACTTATAAACGGGTTCTCTTGTCCTGGTTTCTGCCAGTTCCTGGTACTGATCAAGGAAGGTGTTGTTGACGCTGCCTGTGTGACGTCAGCCAGAGAGGCTGACTATAATCATGGATTATTTCTTCCTATTCTTTTTCTTGTTCCATTTATTCTCTTTTTCTCTTTTCTTTCCTTCTTGATTTATTTTTCTTTTTATATCTCAATCTGTATTTCTTTTTTTTGTTTTCGTATATAGTGTTTCCATAAAGTTGCTAAATGAGTATGAACCGCAGTCGGACCACATTTGATATCAGTTAAACCGAGTGATTAAAATATCATTAATACATATTCATAGAAATATGGGTCAAAAGGTCAACGACTGAAATTCGGGCAATTTCTTTTTAAAATACGCTGTAAAGTGATTCCAGTATAGTAATTGCTTTCACCCACAGCTGCCATCCTCAAAGCTTATATTCAGGAATATGTTTTTAGAACTGGCAGGAAAACTTTTTGCTCGTAAATTATTAGTCATGGAATACATTTGAAAAATTAATTACACGACCCACCACTTCGCCCCCCGCAAGGAGGGTATTGTAATCAGGCTTTGTGTGTGTGTCATTATGTTTCTGTACTAGCCAGGATGATGTGTGGTGGGGTAAATCAGCGGCGGCAGTGTGTGGCTA